>APFE030258204.1:348292-383415 GCA_000404065.3 Pinus taeda
CTTTTATCTATAATCCTATTATTTATTTATTTCTAATAATTATTATTCCTATTATTATTCATATTTTCCTTATTATTATTTGTATTTTATTATTGTTGTTAACTAATGACTTATAAGATTATTATTACTCTTTAAATTATTATTATTATTCTTACCTATTGTTATTATTCTTATCTATGGGTACTAACGAGTAGCGAAATTTATTTTATTTTCAAGGGGATTTTACTACTATTCATTTATCAATTATTTATGCTAAAATAAATAGGGGGATTAGTTGAAAGCTATTTTTGTTAGAATATCAATCTAGTTATTAGGATCCATATTTAACCTAGTTACAATTCTTAATGAGAAGCTATGCTATTATTCGTGGGGGGTAAGTAAAGGGTTCCAATTTTTACTAACTTCTAAGCCTCCATCCCTATTAAGGTTTCGAGGGTGCTTTATGATTTCAATAGCTTCTCTCACCTTCCGTTCGAAATGGTGATCTTCTTTGGCAATGACCTTGGCGTCTTCAAGGCATATATGGTGATTGGTTTTATTTACATGTTCAGCTAAGGCTGAAGAGCTGAGCATGTAAATAAAACCAATCACCATATATGCCTTGAAGACGCCAAGGTCATTGCCAAAGAAGATCACCATTTCAAACGGAAGGTGAGAGAAGCTATTGAAATCATAAAGCACCCTCGAAACCTTAATAGGGATGGAGGCTTAGAAATTAGTAAAAATTGGAACCCTTTACTCACCCCCCACGAATAATAGCATAGTTTCTCATTAAGAATTGTAACTAGGTTAAATATGGATCCTAATAACTAGATTGATATTCTAACAAAAATAGCTTTCAACTAATCCCCCTATTTATTTTAGCATAAATACTTGATAAATGAATAATAGTAAAATCCCCTTGAAAATAAAATAAATTTCGCTACTCGTTAGCAACATAGATAAGAAGAATAACAATAGATAAGAATAATAATAATAATTTAAATAGTAATAATAATCTTATAAGTCATTAGTTAACAAACAATAATAAATACAAATAATAATAATGAAAAATATGAATAATAATACGAATAATAATTATAGAAATAAATAAATAAGGATCATAGATAAAAGTAACATTATAGATCCAAAATATAAATTAATAAAATAATATTATATATAATAATGTAAATAATAATATACAATAGGATTAAATAATAATACCCAAATAATAAATAATATTTACAAATTAAAATAATAAATAACTATAGATTAAAATAAAATAGATAATATGGATAAGGTTAATAATAATGATAAATAAGATAATACAAATAAGAATATACATCTTATTAATCAACTAACAATAATAATAAATAATAAAAATATAAAGATAGTATAATAATAGTTAATGGAAATAAATATAATAATTAAGTATTAATAATAATTAACTAAGAATAAAATAATAAATACTAAATATATATTAAAAGAATATTATAATAATTTATTAAGAATAACATAATAACAATATTAACATATAAATTAATGATGACAAAACAAAACAATGATAAGTAAAATAAGGATTAATAACAATAAGATTAATAAGGATTAATAATAAAACAAACAAACATATAAATATAAATAATAATAATGATTAATAATAATAGTAATAATTAGTAGTTGGGCTGTGTAACAGAGATTGGCAAATGGGACAATTGTTGTTCAATCTATTGAACAACAAAGACTAAACAAGAAAGTATTTCGGTAGGAAGTTGGGTTGAGCTTTGGGGATGAAGACGAATCGCTCTGACAGAAAACGCTAGGGTTTGGAGGGTGTTGGCGCTTCAGAAGAATCGTTTCAGGATCATCGACGGTCAGGGAACGCGCAGGAACCCTCATACGGATTGGGGCGGGTTCTTCCCAGAGGAAAATAGGATAGTGAAGCTCAGATAGTTCGAGTAGCTCCTGACGGACCACATGGAAGGTACCATGGGGAGGGGAGAGATCCCCTCCTTTAAAAATGTAGTGGCAGGGGAATCCAGTGGGGTTAGCTGAACAAACCCACAGAAGGACAACGTTAAAGATATTCCAGTATTAGGCAATCAATGGCAAGCTAAAATGGGAAGATGTCTTCCAAGGGCCCAGAAACGACCCATGTATGTGATTCCAAACAACACACTGGAAGATTATCGAAGTTACATGAAAGACCATGCTTTAATCTGTAAATTCATAGGGTTTTGGCCAATGGAGAGGGATCTAGTTAAATGGATCCAACTGAGATGGAAACCCAAAGGACATATAGATCTGAAATTGGGAGCCAAGGGTTTCTTTACTGTCATTTTCATGAACTTAGAGGACAAGGAAAGAATCTTCGAAGAGGGACCGTACTTCATGAATAATGCAGGCTTATTCATGAGACATTGGGAGGAAAGGTACAATCCAGATGCAGAAAAATTGCTTGCTGCTCCTATTTGGGTTAGACTGTTCGGATTACCTTCAGAGTTCTGGAAACCTGACATTCTAGAAGGAATTGGCAACTCCATAGGGGCCTTTGTCAAAGTTGCTGAATCAACCAAAAGGGGCAAGTTCACCTTGTACACAAGGATATGCGTATATATGAATATAGTAGAACCTTTGCCAGAATTCGTGGAAGTCGAATACCATGATGAACTCTGGCAGCAACCTGTAGATTACGAGCACATTCCTTTTAGGTGCCGGAAATGCCACGAGTATGGTCACCTATACAGAGAATGTCCTCAGAATAGAGAAGGCAAGCTTAAGAGAAGATTCGAAGAAGAACAAATGAAAGCAACGGCAACTGAAATAGAAGAGAGGGGGTTTAAGGAAGTCAATAGGAGACAGAAGACACGACCCGAGGGATAGAAAGAGCAAACAAAAGGGAAAAACATCTCTGTGGAAAATCTAAATAAGTACCAAGCCTTGCAAGACGAGGAAGAGGAAGCTGAGGAAGATAAACAGGAAGATCCAGTGGGGGAGACTGTCCCGATGGATACCACATCGGAAGCCCTAGGCAAACACAACAGGCAAACAAAAGAAAACAAAGTTGAAATGGGAGAGTACCAGGATAAACCAGAAGAGCCCCCCAGAAAAGGGTTAGACAAACAGAAAGAGATCGGAACAGAAGAAGAACGGCTAATGAAGAAACTCCTGCAAGAATGGCGCCATTTAGATGAGAGATTCATACCTGAAATCCAAAAACAACAGTATAAGGAGGCCTATCAAAAGTTTAAGGAAAAAAAAGGGGGAATGGCGGAGATAGGACCGGAACTTTCAGAAGCGTCAGGGTCCCAGACAGTAGGATTGGATGGACATGGCAAAGGAGAAAGAAAAAGAGGGAGGAAACCCATGTATGAGACCATTCAAACAGTAGGGGAAACCCTGGTAAATTCTGGAAAGGTAATACCTCTGTCAGAGGTATTCCACCCCCCCCAAAAAAAGTTGTAAATGATCATCACAAGCTGGAATATCAGGGGCCTCAACAGTAAAGGAAAGCAGAGGTACCTAAAGGAGAGGTAGAAGAAAGATAAGCCGAGTATAATGATAATTCAAGAAACTAAAATGAACCAACAGCAGATACAGGAAATTTTGGATAAATCAAAATCAAAATTTGAAGTTATGGCCCAGGACGCGGAGGGGTCAGCAAGTGGCTTGGCGATACTTTGGAACCCAGAGGAGGTCACTTTTGAAAATTGGATCAGGTTACCCAGGATCCTGTCTGGAGTATGCAGGATAGCAGGAACGAAAGAGAGAATACTCATATCCGGAGTGTATGGACCTCATCTCCCCAGGGATCGGAAAAATTTCTTGAGGAATATCCAGGCAGTAAGCAAACTAATCTCAGAGGATGTATGGATAATAGGCGGCGATTTCAATTTAATCAGGGACCTAGGCGAGAAGCGTGGAGGTATTCGGAGGCAGGACCCAAGCATGGATGATTTCAACGATCTCATAACAAATATAAGACTAGTAGACACCCCAACCACAAATGGGGTGTTTACCTGGAATAATCGACGGGGTGGCAGGAATCAGATTGCGTCAAAGCTGGATAGATTCCTCCTATCAGAGAAAGTTCTAAATAAAGATGTCTTCATAGAGGCCAGAATCCTCCCAGGATTAGGATCTGATCACTGGTCGATTTGTCTGGAAATTGACATAAAGAAAACCAATATCAAGAAACCTTTCCGCTTTGAATCCTTCTAGCTTAGAAATCCGGATTTCCTGAATAAATTAGAAGACTGGTGGAGCCGAAGTCAAGTCAAAGGTCAGTGTAAAATGCATACATTCCAATTAAGGCTCAAAGAGCTGAAGCAAAAAATTAGAAAATGGAATAAGGAGGTCTTCGAGAATATTTTTTAGGAAAAGCTAAAACTGGAAAGGGCAATGGAGGAGGTGCAGCAACAAAATATCCTGGAAGGAAGAAATGACGAAAGATGTAAGGAGGAGAGCATACTAATAAGCTAGCTAGAGGAGAGGAGAAAGCAGGAGGAGATCCTATGGAAGCAGAAGTCTAGAGTAAATTGGCTACGGGAAGGAGAGAGGAACACTAAATTCTTCCATCAAGCAATGATCCAGCACAGGCAAAGAAATCAGATCTTCTCAATTAAAAATGAAGCCGGAGAGAAAATCATAGAACAGGAAGGAATAGAGCAAGTTCTAAGTGACTATCATAAGGGGATCCTCTCTGAATCCCAGGGTGACAGAGGGGCAACAATCAATCAAATCTGTAAGGAAATCCCAAAAATGATCACAGAGGAGCAGAACAGAGGACTCATGTGCACAGTAACACTAGCAGAAGTCGAGGAGGTCGTTATGAACATGAAAAAAGGAAAAGCACCGGGACCGGATGGATTCACAGCTGAATTCTATCAAGCTGGGTGGCAATTTCTAGGTCAGGATATACTGGAGGTGGTTGAAGAATCACGGGTAAAGAACAGAATGTGGTCAGGTATGAATGCTACCTTCTTAACCTTAATTCCTAAATCCAATAACTCTGACGAAGCTCAAGGTTTTCGCCCCATTGCTCTATGCAATGTTATTTATAAAATAATTGCAACTTTGATAGCAAAAAGATTGAAACCACTCCTTCCAAGCATTATCTCCCCTGAACAAACAGGATTCGTGGAAGGAAGGCAAATTCTTGATGGTTTAGTGGTGGCCCAAGAAATGATACACTCACTCAATAAACAAAAGAGGAAAGGAATGATGATCAAGTTGGATCTCTCAAAGGCGTATGATCGATTGAATTGGAAATATCTTTGTGCAGTTTTGGAAGCATACGGTTTTGCAAAGCGTTGGATAGAATGGATTTTCAGCATGATCTCCACCCCCTTTTTCTCAATCCTGGTCAATGGTAATCCGTCGAAACCCTTTAATGCCTCTAGGGGGATCAGGCAAGGTGACCCATTATCACCCTTTCTCTTTATCTTAGCAGCAGATGGCCTTGGCCGAATTATCAAAAGAGAAACTAGGAGAAATAAGCTTAGAGGCTTAAAGCTTTGGGGAAACAATTTAACCATCACACATCAACAATTTGTTGATGATATTATGCTCTTCGGAGAAGTCAGCCTCAGGGAAGTCAGAATAATCAAGGAAGTTTTGGAGACTTTCTCGGAAGCGTCTCGAATGGAGATTAATAAGGAGAAATCGTGTACCTTCATTTTCAATACTCCGAAGGCAATAAAGGCCCACCTCACAAGAATCCTGGGATTTAAACAAGGAGATCTCCCCACTAAGTACCTAGGTAATCAACTGGACATCCACCCAACACGCATGAAGAACTGGCAAGAGGTTATCGACAAAATTAAAAAACGGCTTTCAAACTGGGCGTTCCGGTCTTTGAACATCGCCAGCCGCATAGTTCTTCTAAAGGCGGTTCTCCAATCAATTCCAGTTTATTCTCTTTCAATCAGAGCAGCTTCGAAAGGTGTTTGTGAAAAATTGAGAGAGATTTTTGGAAAGTTTATATGGGGAGGTCCAACTCAACAGAGAAAATGGGCCCTCGTTGCTTGGACAAATCTGATCAAAAGAGATCCTGAAGCTCTGAATAAGGTTCTAGGGGCCAAATTATGGTGGAGGTGGCTGCAAGGAGGGACAGATGTATGGAAGAAGATATGGGACTACAAATACAATATGCCGGAACAAGTAGAGGAAAAACTGAAAATCCAGAATACCCCCCAAGGTTCATCAATTTGGAACTTGGCAAGCCAGAACAGAGAATTAATTAAGCAGTATGCTTTCTGGGAGATCCGGGGGGGAGAGAAAGCTGCATTCTGGGAAGATGGATGGCAGCAAAAACGAAATATGAACGAAATACAAATCCTTCAAACCCTTCAGCAGAAAGCACAAAGGCTAGGGATGGCTAAAGTAAAGGACTGGTGAGGATATCCTCAGATGGGGCCAAACAATGAGAGGATCATTTATAGTAAAGGAAGCCTACTTCCTGAGTACAAGACAAAATCAGGATGCAGAAGAGCAAGATTGGAAAAAGTTATGGGAAAGAAAATGGTGGCCAAAAGTCACAATCTTTACCTGGTTGGTCAGAAAAGGAAAGATTTTAACCTGGGATAGAATCATCAAGAGGGGTTTTCAGGGGCCGTCAAGATGCAGCTTATGTAATGGAGAAGCAGAGAACCAAGAACATCTTCTAAATAGGTGCCCTTTCACAGAACACATTTGGGAAAAGATCAAAGGGCTATTTGGTAAAACAATGAGGGACTAGACAAACATCAGTCTGACCATAAGAATATGGGGAAAAGGGCAATTCCAAAGCAAAGTGATCAGAAGAATATGGAGTTTGGCCGTTGGTTTTGCAATCTGGTTTATATGGAAGGAACGCAATAAAAGAATCTTCAGGGGGAAAAACAGCAGGCCAGAAAAGGTTTGGGAAGAGATAAGTAAAGCAATCAGAGAAACAGTGCTGTCAGAAAAATGGGACGAGGAAGATTGGAAGATGGACCAATGGGAAGGGAGAATAGCCTCACTGCTAAATCTAGAATTTAAGTTGATATACCCAAGGAAAGAGAGACAAAGCAATCCTCAGGTCCGAAGCCCAAATCGTTTCTGCCTCCCCGCTCTCCATTCCATTAAACTAAATTTTGATGGAGCCTCGAAGGGTAACCCAGGCCCGGCAGGTCTTGGTGGTCTCTTTCGCGATGGCGAAGGAAAAACCAGGTGGGTGTTCGCTGAGTGGGTCGGAGAAATGACGAACAATGAAGCGGAACTTTGGGCCGTGCATGAAGGTTTAAGGATAGCGATTCGAAATAGATACCGGAACCTGGAAATAGAAGGGGATTCGCAGATCGCGATTGAGATGCTGCGGAAACTCAAGAATGGGCAGAGATGGGATAAAGTCGCCAAAAGTTGGAGGACAGCCGCCATCATAAAAGACATTGAGGAAATGCTAAACAAGATCGAATATAAAACCATTAAACATGTCCACCGAGATGGGAACAAAGCGGCAGACTTCCTTGCGAATTAGGGTAGCAAGGAAGCAGGTAGCAAACTGGATAGAAGTTGGACATCCCTGGAGAGGGATCACAACTGGGAAGGGCTCAAAACTATTTTAAACCTTGATCATGAGGAAGCAACAAAGAGTTACTCTGAAGGAAACTGAGCGCCCGATCGGGCTGGATGAAATGGCATGGAGTAACGTGACATCCTGGCGGTGCACGATCGAAGGTTTAATGAAGATTGAACATGGTAGGAATAATGCAGGCAGGTGGAGCAGTTGGCAGGGAGAACAGGCCGATCAGGGGCTCAGTAATGCAGGTGATCTAAGCAGCGGATGGGACGGTAGGACGGCGAGCAGGCTGCACCATTATGTGATGGGCCGTGAGAGCAGATACAGCCATTACCTCAGTAATGATTCAACCAGGACGCGAGTTGTTAAAACCAAGAGTAAGAGAGGGATAATTGTTTGCGAGGATTGCCAAACTTCTGTCTACTGCGACCTGGTGCGCTGGGGGGCTGCGTTAATTCAAGGTGAGGATGGCTTAATTTCGGTAGGCAGTTACTTGGTGCGCTGGTGGGTTGGGTTAGCTACCGTGAGGAAGGCGCAAGGCGGAAGTTGCACCGGAAGCAGGACAATGGAAGGAGAAGGCAGCGGAAGCGGGAGGAGGTGGCTGCGAAGCGGGGGGCAGGAGGTCCATCATAAAATTCCGGCGGACTTGAAGGGCAAGCGGAAGGTAGATGCAGAGGGGAAACCGCGTGTATAGTTTGTGGAGATTTCTAAAGAGGAAAATGAGGAGCAGCAGGACATCCAGGGGGAGGAGGTCTGGAGGAATCGCTGGAAACGCCTGTCGGGCGAGGAAAGCGAGGATACTGAGATTGAGAGGGACCGTGCCGGTGGCAGGAGCGGAGGAGGCTTGCGACGTAGAGGGAGAAGGGGTTGAGGCCGAAGGGGCCGAGGAGGCTGTCAGCGAAAGGACGTGGCGGAGGGAAGAAGCCTGAGGGGATGCTAGTGCAGCCCTCTCCAGGAGCCGGAGGATGAACCAGCGGTGGGCGACGACTCCAGGCGGACCAGACAGACCATTAGCGACAGGATTCGAACTACGAAGAAGGAATACAGAGAAAATTCAAATCCAAAAGTCAGAAAAATAATGGAGCATTGGGAGGAGGACGCTATACAGGGTCAGTCAGAAGAGGAAATGGAAGATTGGGCTGCCATTATGCCTGACCCTGGCCATACCAGGGGCAGAATGACCCCCTATAAACAATCCCTCCATTTATATTGGGTCATGAAGCGTCTTATGACAAAAGCCTTAGAGCAGGTTGCCATGGAGATGGCAGAAATGGTTCAAAGCCTCCCCAATGTGAAAAAGGAGCTGAAGGACATAGTTATCACCATGCTCCTGCAAGAAAAAAGATTGGAGGATCTGCAGAACCAACTTGTGGCAAGTGGAGTTTTGGTAAAGCAGGAGAAAGGCCAGCAAGCTGAACCAGACAAGTAGCGCTCAAAGGCATGTTCCTGGTTTTTCTGGAAATTCTTGGTTTTCTTTTTCGTTTTGGCATGTGATATATGGCTGTCTTTATATGTAGGAAGAACTTAGTAGTTTATAGTATGGTTATAGCTATAGAAACCGATCTGGAAAACTGGTTTGAAACAGTGGTAAACACTCAATTTTGTTTTAATTTGCCAATTTTGGATGGTCAAGAGTCCCGGTTTCCCTTCGGGGCGGGATGAGACCATGATGTAACTGTTGTATATATTTTGTTAATAGTAATGGACATACTCAGATTACAAAAAAAAAATAGTAATAATTAGTAATATAAATAATTTAGTCGGCCATACTGTCTTTCCATCAAACCTAATTCATATTTATCAAAAACCCTTTGCATTCTTTTCTCCGTACATCAGTCCTGATAATGAGTCTGGGTCTAGACTCGAAACGTCGACATATAAAGATGGGCACTGTGGAAAATCCGAACTCCTCTCAGAAAGCTATTCAATTTTTCCTCCACATTCTTGTATGTCTGATAATATATGCATTTGCGTGTTTAATATATATCTGGTCCTATATTGTTTATGATTGTAGATCTCTGCACTTTGAAGGTATTATGCTGCTTTGACTTTATAGGTACCCTTTGAAGCATACTAATCAAGGAAGTAGCGGCAAAGATCCATCATAGGGGAGAAGGAACAAGCAAAGAACCAAGTGAAAGATTGAGGTTGGTATTCTTTGCTCCTCTCCTATCTACTTCTCGTAATGGAAAACGAAAGTAACTTTAATCTATTTGTTTCTATGATAGCTACCAGTCTTAGTGGGACTAGTAGCTCTGCATAGACACTAGATTTCCTGATAACAAAATGGCGAATCTGCTGGGGAGTGAATAGCTTGTTTGCTTGTCTATATTTGTTTGCTTTATAAACTTATAGATGGAGCCTAAAGTTAAGCCAGCTAGCCTTCTAATTGCATTTGCTATGCAAGTGCAAAGTAGATCAATGCTACTCTAGTCTATCTCTCGGTTTTTTTTATAAAATGAACAATTGATTTACAAACATCCTAATTTCCCTGGTGGTGGCTCAAGTAGCCTCATTAGATCAACCCCTGTGATTTTCATTTACTGACTATCATTAGCTCGGCCTAAATCCCTGAACTAAGCTGCAAACTGTGACCAAGAACCAAGTTGAAGTCTTGTCCGTGGAGCATCGCACCATCTTCTCTTGGGAATTTGGGTGCATCGCACCTCCCATGTCCAGTAGTTAAGATGCATCACTCTTTCCTTGTGTTACAGGTGCGATGATGAGATAAGACTTTTTCTGCTTCCAGATTTTGGTTTTTTGTTCACTCTCTTCAGCTTTATTCAGGAGTTTTGTTGTCTTTGATCAGTATACCACTGTGGAAACTCCCTTCCTTTGCATGATTCAGCCTCCATTGTACGAAGAAATATAAATTTTTTATGTATTGTTCGCCATTTATAGTTCTCCTTTACAAAGAAGTAGCGTAATCAAATTGTCGTCTCTTGATTTGGAAGTGTCACAAGTTTCGTTTTCAGTAAAAGAAAAGAATCCTACTGTTCTTGATGGTTGATTACGCTGTTACTCTTGTATTTGATTTGAATTAATAATTTTTCAAGTGTCGAAAGCAGTTTTCAGTTCAAAATCGCAAAGTGTCGCCATTATCTTCCTTTCATCTTTTGAAGAGAAAATCATTAGTATTGTCGCTTGAAATGATTTAGATTTGTACTTAGCATTATTTTTGTCATTTACACATTAAGAAAGCGAAAACAAATACATGCATGTGCATTTGAATTTAGACTACTTGTTGATTTTGATTTAGGACAGTGCATCTAGTGTGTGCTCTCTACTCTATGTTGAAAGAATCACGCTTCTCTTTCCGTAGTAGCTAGGATTTTCATTGCAAAAAGAATATTAAATGATTGTTTATCATCTTATATTTCATTTTAGGAATTGTATATCTACATCATGCGGTGAACCTGAAAGGAAAACTTCTTAAGAAAGATCAACTGTAAAATAAATTCAATGAACATAAAAATGCTTTGGAACCTAATGCACAACATTTAGAAGTCTAGGCTAGAGACATATTCTGGTGTCGTAAAGCCTAGTAACTATCGCTTTCATTGTAGGCTGGGTGATTCCTCCTCTTTGAGATGAAAAGTGCCAGTACGAACTTGTGCTGCCATGTACCGTCGAGTATATATTGGGAGACCACAATAGGCTATATCCTCTATCCTTAGGAAGGCGTGTCTGTCGCCCTATTGATAGCAATGCACTAAACATGACATTCAGGAAGATTGACTGCCGTACTGTAAAAAGCATTCTGCAGTTTGTGATTGGTTTGGTAATCCATTTGTCTAGATTTCCATAGTAGTCTCTTTCATTCCTTTTCAGACTCCTTAAAGGAAGAGGTCCATCTGAGCACTTTTCACTTCAGGCTCATTAAAAAATCGAAGGCAACTAGAGTCATCTTTAGCTTTTTCTCAACTCTTAAAAATTGAAAAAGAAAGTTGTATCAAAGCGTCATAAAAATTATTTTAATCAGAATAACATCATTGTTCCCTCATTGGTCTTAGGTTGAGGAAAATGGATTCCACCAACTGAGGATTTCCCCTTGGAGGAAATATTAGTCCTTTCTCCTCTTGGGGAGATGTTAGTGCACCCCATATGGCCACATTGTCCCTCCGAGGACTGACAATCAGCTCGCCAATATGGCTCTTCTTGACCTCTGTCATTCAAACCACCAAGATTCCTGAGTAATCAAGTCAACGACTAGATGATACTAGAGTTACCCCAAACCTTCTGCTTCACTTGTTTCTCCCTCCCCTCATTCCTCTTCACTTGGTGAAGTTGGTAAAGCTAAAAATCAAGTAACTGAGAAGAAGAAGAAAGGGAAGGATAAGGAGAAGAAAATGAAGGAGCCAAAGGCAAAAAGGGGCAACCGTGAATCATCTAGTGAAAATCCACACACTGCACCATACAAACCCAAATCTCCATGTGTCATTTGCAAAGGGGACCACTATCATCGAGATTTTCCTTGCATCCCTCGGATCTTAAGGGACTGGTCTCCTCATTTGCACAATCTGATGTCACCAACCTCTGATGATCATGTTGAGAGTACACCATCAACTAGTGAGAGTGAAGTCTCTGGACAGAAAGGAAAATGTAATTTTCCTTGCAAACTGTGTGAAGGCAATCATGCCATCCACCATTGTCCCTTCCTGGATGAAGCTAAAAGAGTCTTGGATAATCGTCCTACTTCACCACTACGGCTTCCTCCTAGGTACAAGAAACTCTTGCCGAGTCCATCACTAGTTGAAAATTTGACTGACACAACTTTGTGGTCATCGAAGCATCTGTCATTGAAGATAAACCCTATACATCCACACCAAATGAAAGTCAAAAGGTCGAGGTGGCAGTTGACTTGGTCTTGTCTTCGGAAGGTCTATCTTCAGATGATACAGTCACGGAAGAGAATGAGAACGACACCGTTCAAATTCTTTTCATAAACACAATCCGATGAACATGGGGGCAATCTACCCGTTCCATTACCGTAGGAAGGAAGTTCATCAGAGTTATATCTGGCAATTTATTCGGTCCCACCTCCAAGCAACCTAGTCGTTTCTTTGATTGGAATCTACTAGGTCGACCCCGTCTACTATCTAATGTACCATTTTGAATCATTGTACATGCTTACAGAATGGTCATGGTCAGTACCATCATAGATGAAGGGGCCTCTGTGAGTATCCTTTCGTCAACTGCTTGGAAAGCACTTGGTTCACCATCGTTTCTGCCTGAGATGCGAAATCTAATAGGCTTTAACAAAGGAACCAGTCGACTGGTAGGAATCCTTCCAAGTTTGCCTATAACTTTGAGAGGGGAAACCGTGTATCTGAATGTAATGGTAGTCCAAGGACCTCTAGATTATAATATTCTCCTTGGGTGTGACTATATTTATAGCATGGGAGCCATTTTCTCCTCACTCTTTCGAGTAATGTGTTTTCTGCATGGAGGCTGAGTGGTCCATCTCATAAACCAGCTTTCATTCCCTGGCTCACACATAGATAATATTAAAATGCCATCCCTAACTGTTCTTTTCATGCAAGGAATGTCTCATCAATCTCCAATCCGTCCACCTGAAGAGTGCGAGTAATTCGGTGGCCATGACTGAAACCTAGGGGGCATGCACCCTGGACTGCTTTCACAGGGAAACTTTAGGGATAGGGCAGGTTTCCACGAAGGATATATGACTAGTCTGACACCCGTCCGTTTAGGAAAATGGGATTAGACCGGAATAAGATTCCCTCGTCAAGGTTAGGTGGTTGGAGCTAGAATCAACTTTTTCCAAATGGACTAAGCCGGGAAGTGTTTTCTCTTTTCTACATGGATGGAAACTATCTTGTAAATGCAAGAACTTCTATATGGTAGCCTAGAAACTCTATTTCACTATACTTGGGGAAATGCAAACCCTTTTGCATGCAACTGAAGAGCAACCATTTATTTTCTTAGTTTGTAGATTTTCAACCCTTTAAACCCATAGAATTGGTCGTTCCTAGCTTACATAAAGAAAGGATACAGAGCAAAGCTTCGAGTGGTGCAAGCTCCATAAAAATGGAACCTATCAATGGGACATCCTTATTATACAACTGGCACGAGCAGTTTTTATGCAAAGTTCAAGCTCATTAAAAATTAAACCTAAGCGATGAGCAAATGTTCCCCCAGAGTTTAAGCTCATTAAAAAATGAACCAACCTCTGGTAAATAACCATTGAAAATGCATTATTATCACCTTTTGAGCCTTGATCGTGTTCTCATCATCACCTCCACTCTGTTTTAGCTTATCATACACCTCGATTTGATTGTTTACCCATTTGAGGAACAGCTATGATGAGTGATTTTGTTAGCCATCCTTGTGACACTACCATGATTGGAAAATTCCAAACCTTACCTGGAATCAGCAGCTACCCTAAAATATCACTCGTTCCTCAAAAACGAGTCTCCTTTAAGCTATTTTCATCTGACTCATAAAATATGAAAAGATTGCTGAGCAATTGGCCTCTCCAGCTCGTTAAAGCTATCGAAAGTGCTTTCCCTCCTCTAGATTTTAATCTTTTTGAACCTGAGGGATTATTACACAAAACGATCAAGCACTTGTCTTGTTCGGCTCGTTAAAATTATCGAAAATTCATCCCTTTCATATTATTTTATACTTTTTCGATCTTAAGGGATTATATGATGAAAAAGGATTACTGGATTTCCATTTCCATCCCTTTTTAGACTCTCTAAAATTGAAAAGGGACCGAGTTGTCTTTGTCATTAAACTCGTTAAAACCAATAGCGACAAACTTGTCCATAGAGACAAGAACACGTTTCACGGTCGCTAGGCTCATTAAAACATAGCAACAGGGTTGCCCGAAGGGAAAATTATAGAACAAGAATATGTTATCCTCAAGCTTGATAAAAATAAAGAGGTACTAGTTAGCAGTGACTCGGGAAAATTGGGAAGAAAACTTGAAGAAACTTTATTGGTAGCGAGTCACTCTTGAACATGACACTTTCACTCCATCACCATGATTGAGTCAGGTTGGGTTATTCTGTTCACCGATCATACTACCATTGGTCCGTCGTACCATCCATATTTGGGGTTAATGCTACCAATCCATTTCAGTGTCGCTGATATGTTCAAGAGAAGTCGATCAGAGAATTCACCAACCCAGCCTGTGTCTCATTCGCTGCAATACCTTCACCCTTCATTCTTTCATGACCACCACCCTGAACCCTATATCATCAGATCGCTTTCACCTCCACAAAATAATTTTCTCCGTTCCGTGTCGTAGATGTGGGATTCATTAAGGCCCTCCTACGACGGGTCACTTGTTGATGGCAACTCATTATCCAAGAAGTAAACCTAGGAACAACCCTTTCAGTACTTTGAAGCTTGCATGCCTCAATGGAAATTTTCTCACTACCGGCGATAGCTTTACATCAATGGCCTTCGACTGGCAGATTTTGCATGGTGTTTGATGCCAAGTCCCACTTTCACACCACGCGAATTGTACTATAGTACCTTGACGGCCATCATCATTATCGGTGATTCCTCTCGTGCCTGTTAACAGCTTACATCATTGGTTGGTAATCAGGCGATGTCTTTCCATGTTTGACTCCAGAACATTTTTCAAATGGATCGACTTGTACTTCGGGCGAAGATTGAACAAGTTTGAAGACTCTGGACCTAGTTTCATCCATCTGGGCTGCAATATATTAAGGAAAATAAAGAAATCAAATGTACATCATTGCTGCACAGATGATCAGCTGAATCAAAGGACGACGGCTCTATCAGAATCATTAGTCTGCTACACAGACGGTTATCTATCCTATGTACATGAAAATGAATTTATAAATTTGAGCATGGGAATGCCTGCCTCAACTAGCTCATGAAAATGTTATGAAGATAATGTATTGTATTGTATCTTATTGCAGGTCGCCTTCCAGTTCGAAAAACCTCGGATCCTCATGATAAAGCATTTCACCTGACATCAAAAGATTTTTGACCTCATGCTTTAGGGGGAAACTATTATAGACATATTTGGGCACTGAAACTCGAGTCATATATGTCCATAAACCAAAGGCTTATGAATCCCTAAAATTGTTGTTTCATACCCTAAAGGAACAAGGTCAGCTGATTACATCATCTCCCAGAAGTTCTCCATAGAAAACTACTCAAAACTGGTCAAAACTGGACCATACAGACTGCTCAGTGCAAAGGGTGCGATGCATCTCACTTGCCACATGCAAAAAGTGTGATGACTATTGAAAAGCCCTTTTGTAGGGTGCGATGGGCGAGAGTAGACAAATGGTAGAGATAGTTTGCATGGTGGATGATCATAGAATCTTCCAGAAACTTCTCCTGTGACACTTGCCTCTCTGAATTCACCTAGTGATGAGTAAGAGATCATGAATCTCCAAATGGAACAAAGAACTATTAGAGAGAAGACACTAATCAAAATCCCAAAAGGTGACTCACCCCTCTGCAATCATCTATATATGGATCCCTCATCCCAGATATCCAAAGGCTGGAATCTTGTATCTTGTAAGGAAGTGTTGTTGGTTTCCTAGTGGAACATCATAGTGTTGGGTGATCTAAGCTTTTCATGAGGTGAAGAAGGGCTTTCATGCTGGGAGGATGATGCTGGGTCAAATCAATGGGTTGTGATCCTCTCTTCTAATATTTATATCAATAAAGCTATTCAAGTTTTCCTCCACATTCTTGTATGTCTGATAATATATGCATTTGTGTGGTTAATATATATCTGGTCCTATATTGTTTATGATTGTATATATCTTCACTTTGAAGATATTATGCTGCTTTGACTTTAGAGGTACCCTTTGAAGTGGAGTAATCAAGGAAGGAGTGGCAAAGGTCAGTCAAAGGGGAGAAGGAACAAGCAAGGAACCAAGCGAAATATTGAGGTTGGTATTCTTTGCTCCTCTCCTATCTACTTCTCGTAAAGGAAAACGAAAGTAACTTTAATCTGTTTGTTTCTAAGATAGCTACCCATCTTAGTGGGACTAGCAGCTTTGCATAGACACTAGATTTCCTGATAACATCAGGGAACTTGGAAGGTGAGTGACTTCATAGAAGGTGGTGACCAGAGTTCGCGAGGAATGTGTAGCAGAGAAGGGAATATTTCTGATATGTTTTTTTTGGTCATTAACATCGCCATATGGAATCATATATGCATTGGGATTGTTCCCTCAAATAATGAGTCAGTAATTTTTCACTAAAAGGACAAGTGGCGCAACATTATAGAGCTAGATATTGGATGCATATTTGAATTTGATAGTGGATTCTAGACTTCCTAGGAAGGAGGTGAATCCTGGTATTACTTTGGGGCTAGAGGTGTGAGCCTTTGGACTCCCTTGTTGTGGATGCACACATCATATCCTTTATTTTCTGGTTCAACAAATTTCCATATGTGTATATGTGGTTATTGTAAATAATGTAGTGAGTTGTGTTATAAAGCTCCAATATGTGGTATGGCTTTTATTTGGTCATGTTGTCATGATGTTTTTCTTTTGAGCAAGTCTTTCATAGTAAATATTGCAATCAAATGTGTTATAAAGCTCCATGGGTAGTATGTTTTGTTTTCAACAGTCTTGTTGGTTATAGAATTCATTGAACACCGAGGAAGGTGTTCCTTCAAGGGGGAGGGTTCTGTAACAACCCTGGTAAAAATTCCATGTGAAAATATATAAGACCACGATTGATGGGACACTTATGCCAAGCTGAATGGTGGGAAAGACATCCTAGTGTGGGTGTTCATTTGGTTCTTTATGGCTAAGGAAATTGTCAAAGGAAATGATTAAGGCTTTGGAAAGGCAAGATGGAATTTTTGGCACATTTATTATGAAAATAATGGAAATTAGAAGAAAAGGAAGGTGAAAGGTCACAGGTTGAATGTGAGGAGGAAATTGAAGAAAATTAATGGAAAATGAAGGAATAGAGGCCTCATTAATAAAAAGGCTTATGAGGATCAGTTGGAGATATCTTAGTCAGTGTAAGCTCATGGTTCAATATTTTTCTATGGTTATGCATTGCAGCAAGAAAGGAAAATAAGGTAAGGGGAAGAAAATAAAGTAGTTACAACAAGCTTCATTCCATGTATCAACTTGCATGTGTATTTTCCTTGCTAGATTTGGCATGCATGGTATTGCATGTGCTAATTTCTATCATTTCATGGTTTTTTCCAGGTGTAACGATGTTTTGAGCTTAGCATTGCCATTTCTGGACAACCATGGTGTGATGGGGTTCTCATGTTTTGGTTGAGTTGGATTGTCGGATGGATTCGAAACTGAGTGGGGTCAATCTCTAAATGATAGAGAACATGGCCTAGTGGTCCTTGAACTAGACTATGGTTCACAGTAAAGCCACTAGCCTAGTGACCCGTGAGCAAGACCATGGGTTACGGTAAAACCATCATTTTTTTTGCCTTGATGGGCCTAGGAATCCTTCTCGGTGAATGGTAGGATATACGATAAAGCCAAGAGATGGTTTGATCTCCTCTCGGCCTAGTAATCCCAAGTTTGAGATATGTGGTAAATATTGTTGAGTGGGTCTCAGTTTAGGGCCTAGTGATCTAGGTTTGGATTGTGGTAAAGACTAAGAGACTAGGAGACAGTAAAATTCCTCACGGTGTAGGTGGAGAAATTTGGTGGCATCCATTCTTGTTTGGCCTAGTGATTGGGTGGAGATCATGGTAAATCTTCTTATGATGTGTTCATTATGTTGGCCTAGTGATCTAGGATGGATTACGGTAAAGGTTGGTTTCTATTGATGAGGGTGAGGTGGTTTAGCCTCTATATGCCCTGGTTGGTTCTTTTGGTTTGAGTCCCACATTCATGCTTGGAATATGTCACGAGGGTGAACGAATGAAGAGATATTTGGCTCAACCATTTTATTGTTGGGTGGAACATGGTAGTCCCATCCCATCTCTATTTGGTTTATTGCATTCATTAATGAGAAATTAATTCCCTTGATTTTCATGTGTAAATGTACTGATGTATATGTGGATTTCATGGCTGATATGCTTATGATAATTGTGTCCCTATTATGCTAGTTATATGTATGTTTTATGACAACAAATATGTATGTCTCTCAACATGTTTTTACTTGTAAATGAATGGATAATGTATCTATGGACTAATAAACGACAATGCAAAAAATGACATGAGGGAACAATGGTTCATAGCGATACTCAGATAAGTATGAGATCCATGCACTAAATTTTGTTGTTTACACATGTACGTTAGATGTTGATGATATGTTTAACGAAATTCCTGTCATGGATAGTAGGGATCTGACTAAGTTCTTGTTCAACATATTGTGTTTGCATCATTATTTCATTGTACTTTTACTGATTTTGAGCTATCATTCCGTTCTGGGTAGTGACCAGGGCTCTGGGCCTGAAGAAGTGGCTTAAATCTTGGGGTGTTGGCTTAGAACTGGAAATTTTAGTGTTTTGTCATAGGAAGGCAAGCCTGTGAGAGACAATTTGGGTTTTTGGATGCTCTCTTGCCCATAAGATGGGAGTGAATGAGGCATAAGATGTCCAGAATACCAATTAGGGACAAGCTGTCTAAGTGGCTGACTTGTCTCCTTAGGATTCTGAAGCTAATGTTGGATGGTTGTGTCAGGGTATGTAACCTCCTTAACTACTTGGATGTATTATTTCAAATCTATCCTTATGAATAGTTTTATTACATCGAATTTGACAATATTTTTCTTGCATTCCAGACTTTTTCCTTTGATGAGCTACATATAATTATTTGAATCTTTAATGTAGGAATCTGTTTTTCCAACTAATTGGCCAAGGGATTTGGCTACATATTTTTCTAATCCATCTGTGGGTGATCCAATTGTGTTTACTATAGATCTTAAGGATACATCATTCTTGTGAATTTTGGGAGGTCCATAAATTCTGGAGATAATTTCATTGATGGGTAAAAGGTGTTTCTTTTGTCCTTCATCAAGATTGGAATCCTTTATGGCTCTATTAACTTCCTTGATAATCCTGGAAATAGGGATGCCTTTAAGTTTTTTGTAACTGAAACTATTGTACAAGTGGTCCCTAATTTTTGAGACATAATCCACCTTTCGCATCGTAACTGTGGCTCCTCCTTGGTTTACTTTTAGAATTAAAATTTCCTCTCTGTTTCTTAGGCTTTTTAGAGCTATTAATTGACCTTTTCTTAGGTTATTCTTGCGGGGGTTTTCTTTTCTCGATATGATTGTGCAGTCTTACCTTACCTACTCCTTTTCGTCCTCCCTAAGATTCTGATTCCCATCCTCTAGGTTACGAATAATATCCTTCACTGTTATGAGCTAAGGGGATATTGCAAAATTTAATCCTTTGTTCAAAAAATCTAATTCATCCTTGTTCAATTCGTAGGAGGATATGTTGAATTTTTTTTTTTCTTCTATTATGAGACTTTTGTATTGATTTGTGAGGGTCGCTATACATGTCATCCTTTCGAGAGGTATCAATGGTGCTTAGACTATCTTCCTTGAACTCGTTTACATTATTCTTGATGTGAAAGTTTGTGTACAATGTGTCTTCCTCAATATTTTTTGCAAATGATTTTGAAACATGATTCATTAACGAGTTATCTATGATATTCACCATCCTCCCCACATTGCGTTCTGTTTGTGTAATGGTAATGTTGTTTAAGGCGTCTAATGTGTAATCATTATTCTCTATGCTATCTTCATAGGGATTCGAATGTTCAACTATCGCTTGTTAGTTATATTTTTTAACATATGTGATATTAATTGGTTGATCCAATTCAAATAAATTCCAATCTTCAAGATTGTACTATTTAAATAAATTTTTTAGAGGTTGCTTTACTTGATCCCCCTTTTTCTTGGATATTTTTCCTTATGTAGGCTCTCTTCCCTAATATGGTGACCTATAAATATATTTAGCAACCCTAGGTGTCAATGTAACCCTCTTTTATTGAAAATCACCATCTATAAACCCAAATTAAAACCTAAATTCCTAGAGATTCACTCTTCTAGATTTTTTTCTTTTTTCCTTTTTAACAATTTTGTCCTTGGTCCTAAAGGTTCTCTTACTCTTTGGATTCATTAACTAGGATTTATTGGATGAGCTTCTCCTCTTGAAATTCCTCTTTATTGACTATAAAGACACTCAAATTCCCATCACTATTTTTATAAAAGGGTCGTATCGATATAAATAGTTTGATGCTCCAACATAGAAACACATCCAAACTAACAATTATCTTATTGTGATAACACCTTTATTTGGTTATATCCAAAAAAATCAGTTAAGTAATTATACACACACACATATATATAAAATAAATGGTGACTTCTATATTAATCTAATCAATGGGGTGTTCGATTTGTCTAGCTACTTAGAAAAAATTTAATGACACTTTTAGGGTTTCCAACAATCTTGCTCAATAGATGTATATGGTATTTCAACTAGTACACATATGTAAAGACTAATTATAATTATGAAAATAATTAGTTGATTATGATTATGAAAATAATTGATCCATAAACCCACACAATCAATGTAGAATTATTTTCACAATGGGGAGTTTATTTCTTCACGCCAACATTTGGCCTACTGCATCAACCATGATTAGTTTACAACCTCAATTCTTTAAAAAATAATTTAAAAATTGTATATGTATCCTTGATGGTTCTATAACTTGTTCTAAGCATGTCTACAACTCTAGGTGTTCTTACATTAAAATCCTTTGAAGTGGATTTATCTAGTACATCCTTCATAGGAATAGAAAGCTTAATTTCTTTAGGAGACACATAATGTAGGAAATCTAATTTGGAAATAATGTGAACGTGAATTCTTTCTATGTATGTAATAATCAAGTTAGACTTATTTGTAATATTAAACCAATATTTTTTTTTAAGGAAAAAAATTGAATAAAAATATTTATTTTATAGTGGTGCACAAAGAAAATTTTAGGGGCTAAAGTTTTCAGATGGGCTAATTTCCATACCTTTTCTAAAAGAAAAGGTTCACCAATTTTAATATTTGTAAAATTGATTCACCCAAGGTTTTTAGGATAAAATTAATTTTCCTTAAATATCGCTATAAATTTATAGAGACTATAAAAAGTCATTAGACATTTTAATACTCTACAAAAATATCGCCAAATATTTGAGGGACTAGTAATATTTGCTAAGGTCTCTATAGTTTAAGATAATTTCCATCCTTAAAATTTTCCTTGGTGACGGATGTGTCTTGGACCTATCCTAAATTGGAATAACAAGGTCATAGGAAAAGTAATAGCATGTATATGCAACTATGCATGACTTTTGGCATGTGTTACTCTACCTCAGTTTTAGTTCTTTTGACACTCATATTCAATTTGGAAAGCAAAACAAGCACACAGATGAAATTATCATGCACTCATGAAGTGTATATACTACAATGGTGATTTCAACAGTCAAGTTAAAAATACCATACTTTTAAAATGGTATATGATTATGTGTTATAACTAATAGTAAGTGACAAATTGCAAATCTAACAAAAACAAAAACTGCTTGGAATCAACAGGTATATCTTTGTATTGTAAAACAATGACATAATAGTATAAGGCATTAAGGAATTAAACGAAACCTTTTCAAAAGGTGTTATTCATTTCAAATTCATGTGTGAATTTCGACATTTTTTTTATTGAAATTAAACCATTGTAAAACATCACTATGAGGTGCATGACCGATAGTACCCAAATCCCTAAGGTTGTCAACAACCAAGTGAGCAATTACAAGCAAGGGAAAATATTAATATTTGTAAAGAAGAAAAGAATTTGTGAAATTCTAATCTAGAAGTCTAAAAATCATAATAGTGCTTACATGAATTCGATAATTCGATTGTTAATATTCACAAGAAAATTAATCTCAAGCATAGATTTATTGAAACTATTCAACTAAAAATAATAAAATGTAGTAATAAATTGAGAAATTGGTTGGGGCAACATGCACAACAGATGATTCCATAAAAATTTTTGATGTTACTTGTGATGCATATGACTAATGGTTGATACAAGTAGATCAAATGACATGATTATTGAGTCCCTAGCTAGTCATGAGATGGAATCATATAGCAAATTCATGAAGGAAAGTTTTATTGAATACAAGTAACAAAAGAAAGTGAGGAATGATACTGGAAGTAGTATCAATTGAAGTAAATTAATTTTTATTTAATTTTAAAAGATAAAATTGTTATGAATGCATGGAATAACATCAACTATAGAATGATCATTCCAAGTCTATAATAAAATGTTGGAAGAAATTTATGACAACAAACATAGAATAGGACTTGGATATGGTAATAAAGTTATATTTTGTATTAATAACCATTCCATACCAATCCACCTATATAGTTTAGGATTTCTTGAAGTATATTATGCTTCACCCATTTTAGTTCAAAATCATAATGTCAAGTTCCAACCTTATCATTGAGTTAGTCACATGGAGAATTAATGTTTTGATTTCCATCCTTTTATTCACTATGGGAAGATAAAATAATTTAGATTAATGTTAAAATAATAAGAAGGATAAAAATAAAATCATTCATTACAGTTGGATAAGTTCTTGGCATTGGAATCAACAATTCAATAAGTTGCATAAGTATTTTTTCTAGTTGAGAAATATCCAAAGACATATTTGCACGGAGAATCACAATAGTAGAATACTTTAAAATAATTGTTCCATTAGAATATTTTTGGCAGAAATAGGGTTTATTCTACATTAGAAATTGATTTTAAATGGTACTCCCTTATACATTGAGAGGGAAGTACATAAATAAAATAATAAAGGTACTTTCTTGCACTCAAGTGAGGAGTAGTATAATGAAGAAAATAATAAACTCTTCATCTCTACGTTGGGATTCTATAGTGAAAATGGTTGGTGGTCAAGAAAAACCACCTATGAAATACAATTATAAAATATGTATTGAAGAAAATTCCAAAGCTCAAGCTTTAATCCCTTCTACATACTTCTCACCTTGCACATAATAAGGAAGAATACCAATGATGATAATCAAACTTCATTTTCAAACTTCTATTAATTAAAATCCTAACATAATTTTGGAATTACAACATAGTATCTAGTCTCCTCAACAAGATACATACAATTCAATGAATATCTTCAATGAAACATATTTTGGAATATATAGCATATAATCTAGAATCCTCTCTTTTATCTTTAACTATACATTGGGATGTTGATAAAAATTATTTGTGTCTAAGTTCAAATAGCATATTGGTGATTTTTTTCATTGATAACAAAATGGTGACCTTACCTGTTTATCAATTAATAAAAGACTTTAGTTTCTTCTAATAAAATTACTTTGAAAGTAATGAAATTATCAAATAATATGAGAAAGTTCGAACATGGTAGTTGTTCACTTCTAGAAATTATCCCTTCACTTTCAAAGTTTGTTTCAAATGATCCATTCAGTATCTATATTTAGTGTTTTTTCAAGTATATCTTCATCAAATCTTAGTTCAAAGGTTCCAAATTAGAGATTGAAGATGATACCAACTTATGCACCAGTTCATGTTTCCTTACTGGTATAATTACTCAAACTTATTATTAATATGGAGAATGTTAAACTAAGTCCCTAGAAAATTGTAATGTCCAAGATCAACTTCTTATGAGTTGTCATACGTATTTGCTAATAAGGTTTTTGAATTATCATCTAATGAGTTTTTAGTGATATCTAAACTAGGAGATGATTAAATCCATGTACTATATATTGATTCCAATGCATAACATCATATCAATATGAAAAAAATTCTAAATAGGTCCATAATAAAGAAGTGAAAAAAATCAATAACAATGTTGGGTGTGGAGCATGATTATTTAGAGGTTTTTGTTTCAGTTGGATTTATACCCCAGGAAGATTGTACACCCCTCCACGCAGGCGGGTGTGGGGGGGACTTGTTCCCCCCCACGGGGGTTCAAGGGGGCCGATTCCCCTTGGCTAGGGGGTCCAGGGGCCAGCGATCCCTCGACGGGGGTTTTGAGGGCAACGCCCCCGAAGCTAAAACCATATGTAAAATTTCCTTGTAAAAGTATAGTAATTTCTAGTCAATCTGGGCCGTTCATTAGGCCGATGATATGATAGTAGAACTTATGTTTAGTTTAGGGTTTTTCCCTAGAGGGCAACCCCTCTCTTTGTATGAGGGCATTACATTGAGGCTGGGTAATAGATGTGTATTCTCCGAGCGAGAAATAGAGAGGTGAGAATGTGAGAGAAAATAAAGGATATTATAGCGGATCTATTGTAGGTTTTGTATCTTCATTTTGTTGGATAATAGAAAGGAAGGACTGGCTGTTCGGGGTGGACGTAGCCCAAACTAGGTGAACCACGTAAATTTGTATATCTCTAGTTTTATGTGTTTTTTATTTTTCTACATATTATATGTCTTTCAATTCTCTAGCATATATAATCTTTATCTAACAACTGGTATCAGAGTCGAAGGTCTATTTGGCTGATAAACTCACAGGAAAGAAGGGTTCTTAGTTCGAGTGGGAGAAATGGTGGAATATGGTAAGTTTAGGGTCGAGAAATTTAACAACCAAAACTTCTCACTATGGAAGATGCAGATGGAATATTATCTGTATTAGAAAGATCTGCAAATACCATTGCGTGGAAAAACAAAGATGCCGACGGGTATGACAAATGAAGAATGGATCCTTCTCAACATAAAGGCACTCGGAAATTTCAAAATTTCGAAGGAAACAATGACAGAGGGTTTGATTAAGGCGTTGGCGCAACTATATGAAAAACTCTCGGCCTCAAACAAGGTATTTCTTATCAAACGATTATTTAATATGAAGATGTCGGAAGGTGGATCTGTTGTAGACCATTTAAATGATTTTAATACTGTTACAAGTCAATTAAGTTCTGTAGGGGTAAACTTTGATGATGAAGTTAGAGCTTTCTTATTCTTGTGCTCATTGCCAAAAAGTTGGAATGGTTTAGTAATGGACATTAGTAACTTTGTTCTAATCTGGTACTTTAAAGTTTGATGATGTTGTCAATGCTATCCTTACCGAGGAAATGTAATGGAAAAGCTCTGGTAAGACATTGTGTAATGCTTTGAGTGCAGAGTCTAGGGGAAGAAAAATGGAAAGAGAAAAGATCTCAGGATATCGCAGTAAATCAAGGAAAGGAAGATCTAAGTCCAGATCGGGGATAGTGTGCTGGAAATGTGGAAAGAAAGGATACATAAAGAAAGACTATAGATCTCAGAAGGGAAAAGAAGGAGATGCACAATAAGAAAACAATCATGAAGAAAATTTGATAGGTGAGGTGTTACAAGATTCTTTGATTCTTTCTTCCGAAAATATTACTGATTCTTGGGTGGTAGATTCAGGGGCCTCATTCCATGCCACACCTAATAAGAAATACTTTCATGACTTTGTTCAAGGAGATTTTGGACAAGTCTATTTGGGTGATGATAAACCCTCTAAATTGTTGGAATGGATAAGGTTCTTGTAAAAAAATGGAATGGAAACCAATGGCTACTAAAGGAAGTAAGGCATGTTCCAGATCTGAAGAAAAATCTGATTTCAACAGGTCACTTAGGTGGTGAAGGTTGTGTGACAACTTTCACAGATAAAGATTGGAAGGTCACCAAAGGAGCCCTGGTAATAGAAAAAGGTAAAAAGGTTGGTACATTGTATTTATGCAATGGTATTTCAAACTCTGTTAATGATTTAACTTCCAAAGGAGTAGATGCAACATTATGGGATCATAGGCTCAGACACATGAGTGAGAAGGGGATGAAGATTCCTCACTCAAGGAATTTGTTACCGGGTTTGAAGAATGTTGATTTGGACTTCTATGAGAATTGCATTTATGAAAAATAAAAGAGAGTCGGATTTCTTAGAGTTGGGAAATAAAAGAAGAGCGGAAAATTAGAGCTTGTGCATATAGATGTATGGGGACATGCTCAGGTATCATCTCTCAGTGGATCTCATTATTATGTTACTTTCATTGACGATGCAACTAGAGAAACTTGGATTTATTGTATTTAGAATAAATCAGATGTATTTGATGCTTTCAAGAAATGGAAAGCTTTGGTTGAGATTAAGACAGGAAAAAAATTGAAGTGTCTCAGATCAGACAATGGAGGTGAATATTGCAGCAAAGAGTTTGATAGGTATTGTTCAGAGCATGGAATTCATAGAGAGAAGATAGTTCCAAGAACACCACAAGAAAATGGTGTGTCAGAAAGGATGAATAGAACAATCATGGAGCATGCAAAATGCATGAGATTGCATGCAAGATTGCCTTTACAGTTTTGAGAAGATGATGTAGATACTGTTGTTTATCTAATAAATAGAGGGCCTTCAAGTTCCTTGGATGGTGGTGCTCCAGAGGAAGTATGGACAGGTAAAAAGGTAAACTACTATTTTTTAAATCCTTTTGGTTGTGAGGCCTTTGTCCATATTAATAAAGAAAATAGAACAAATCTTGAGGTGAAATCAAAGAAATGTACCTTTATTGGATATGGTGTTAATGATTTTGGTTATCACTTATATGATTATGAAAATCACAAAATCGTTAGGAGCAGAGATGTAATATTCAATGAAAAGGTCTTGTATAAGAATCAGTTGCAGGAAAAGAAACAGGGAATAGAAAACAAGGAATTCACAGTTCTTGATGGGATCACTGAAAAAGTAAAGGTGCCTAAAAATAACAATAACCAACAATCACAACAAAAAAAACCAACACAACAACAATAGACACCCCAAACACCTCAAAGTGGTGTTAGAAGATCTACCAGGATAAGTATACCCCCTGAACAATACTCTCCTTAATTATATTATTTATTGTTGACTGATTTTGGTGAACACGAATGTTATGAAGAAGTAATTCAGGTTGAAAGCAGGAAGAAGTGGGAGATAGCCATGGAAGAAGAGATGGACTCTTTAATGCATAACCAGACTTGGGACTTTGTCAAGTTGCCTGCAGGTAAAACTACATTGTAGAATAAATGGGTTTACAAGGTGAAGGAAGAAGATGGAGGAAAACAGAGGTACAAAGCCAAACTTGTGGTGAAGGTGTTTGCACAAAAGAAAGGTATTGTTTTTGATGAAATATTTTCTCCTGTTGTTAAAATGACTTCACTCAGAACTATTTTAAGTCTAGTAGCGGTTGAATATTTGCATATTAAGAAGTTATATATAAACACAACCTTTATCCATGGGGATTTGGAGGAAGAGATATATATGTAGCAGCCACAAGGATATGAGGTAAAAGGGAAGGAGAAACTAGTGTGTAGGTTGAAGAAGAGCTTATATGGCTTAAAACGGGCTCCAAGGTAGTGGTATCTAAAATTTGACAAGTTTATGTCTGAAAAAGGTTATACTAGATGTCACTTTGATCATTGTGTTTATCTGAAAAAGAAAAATGATGGCAGCTATATTATATTGTTATTGTATGTAGATGAAATGCTTGTTGCAGGGTCTAACATGCAGGAAATAAATGTGCTCAAAATAAAATTGGCAAATTCATTTGCAATGAAGGATTTGGGAGCTGCAAAACAAATCCTTGGTATGAGAATAACTAGAGATAGGAAAAATCACAAATTAACATTGTCTCAGAATGAGTACATACAAAAGATGTTGAAAAGATTTAATATGCAAAATGCAAAACTAGTTAGTACACCTTTTGCTAGCCATTTCAAACTTAGTAAGGATATGTGCCCAAAGACCCATGAAGAGATGGATTATATGTCTAAAGTTCCATATGCATTAGCGGTTGGAAGCTTAATGTATGCAATGGTCTGCACAAGGCCTAATACTGCACATGCACTGGGAGTTGTAAGCAGGTACATGAACAATCCAGGAAACGAACATTAGATGGTAGTGAAATGGATTCTCAGATATTTGAGAGGTACCACAAATCAAGAATTATTCTTTGGTGGTTCAAACATTGCTCTATAGGGATATGTTGACACAGATATGGTAGGTGACAAAGATAACAGGAGGAGCACTACAGGATATGTATTTACTGTAGGTGGAACAACTGTCAGTTGGGTTTCAAAAATCCAAAGTGTTATTGCCATTTCAACAACAAAGGCAGAGTATGTTGCTGCTACAGAGGCTAGTAAATAAATGATTTGGTTACAAAGCTTTATGGGTGAATTGGGTAAGAAGCATGATATGGGCACGTTATACAGTGATAGGAAAAGTTCCATTCATATTGCGAAGAACTCAGCATTTCATTCTAGTACTAAACACATACAACTCAAGTACCATTTCATATGATTAGTGTTGGAAGATGGAGAGTTGAAGCTGGAAAAGATACACACTAGCCAGAATCTTGTAGATATGCTAACAAACGTTGTAACAAGGGAGAAACTAAGAATATGATCAGTTTCAATTGGTTTTCAAGGATGACGATGCAGATGAGAAATAAACAGGTCCAAAAAGGAGTCATTGTGTAGGAAATGATGTTGCAGTGGAGTTGCTACAATCAATCTCCAAGTGGGAGATTGTTGGGTGTGGATCATGATTATTTAGAGGTCTTTGTTTCAGCCGAATGTATACCCTAGGAAGATTGTACATGCCTCCACGAGGGGGGCTCTGGGGGGGACTTGTCCCCCCTGCAAGGGTTTGGCGGGGGGGGGATCCCCTTTGGCTGGGGGGTCTGGGGGCCAGTGGTCCCCCAGCGGGGCTTTCATGGGCAGCGCCCTTGAAGGTAAAAACATATGTAAAATTGCCTTGTAAAAGTATAGTAATTTCTAGTCAATCTGGGTCGTTCATTAGGTGGATGATCTGACGGTAGAACTTATGTTTAGTTTATGGTTTTTTTCCCTAGACAGAAACCCCTCTCTTTGTATGATGGCATTGTATTGAGGCTGGGTAATAGATGTGTATTCCCCGAGTGAGAAACAAAGAGGTGAGATTGTGAGATAAAACAAAGGATAATACAATGGATCTGTTGTAGGTTGTGTCTCTTCATTTTTCTGGATAATAGAAAGGAAGGACTGGCTGTTTAGGGTGGAAGTACCCCAAACTGGGTGAACCTCGTATATCTATGTCTCTCTGGTTTTATGTGTTTGTTGTTTATCTGCATATTACATGTCTTGAATTTCTCTATCATATATAATCTTTATCTAACAAACAAGTGATGACTCTCATTGTTAAATATTAACATATCATATAATAAAGTTCTATAAAATTTTACTTCATGATAGGTTATATCTAAGGATGGAAGTGAGATGAGAGGCTTAGGGTTTTCGTAGCTAGCATTTAAGTATTTAACAACTTTTTATTGGGTTGTGTATTATTGGGGTCCAACTATGGAAAGTCATATATAATAAGAGGGGATCCAAAGTTTTGACGTGGAGGAGGTTGAATTAGTGGATTACTCTAAATACACAATTTTTCAAGGATAAAATATGTACATGAGTAAAGGAGGTTCACTGCTCTTAGTATGGTTCTAGTGGTGAAATTTTCAGCTTCTTTTGTGGGGATGTGGTAGATCTATATGGTTTCTTATCAAAATTTATTATACGTAGTTTTAAACACTTAAGGGGTACGAGAGAAAAGGTTCCATGGCATATATCCTTAGTTAGGACTTCCCTCAAAACTAACCCTATCAATTATCTCAAGGTGACTGATAGGACTACCAATCCATTAAATATTTTATTCATAGGAGATGGTTGAAACATTTTTAGTGTATACTATTATCCACCCACTTTTCTTGCTTCCATATTAATTAGGGGTAATTTAAGTGGTTTCCAAGATCATATGGCCTATATCACCTCCAAAGGTCTCTTCAGGGACTCAATATCACAAGAAAAAATAATTCAATTGCAAGGTAGTTATATTTCCTTTTTCATTGCAAAATATATTAGACTGGATCAAATAGGTGACTTTCTTGGGAAGATGGAGGTGGGTACCTATAGGTAATAGAGTTAATATATTATTTAAGCAAATGGATGTAGGAAAAATATGGCCCTATCATTGTGTATGGACTTACTAGTCCTAGCCTTTCCCTTAGTTAATTTAGATTTATTTTTAGATGTGAATATGATGCACTTAAAATTTTAGTATATAGGTGGTTTATGGATCACATTATTTTATCTCTTAATCCATGGAATATGTTCTTGAATTTTGGGTTAGAATAATATTAACGTATTCCAATTTTGGTTGAACTCTGTAACATAAACCTAGAGATCTAGAATGAGGCTAGTATAATGGAATTGGAAGTCCCATTGAGTATTTTATTATTAGGTATCCCAAATTCTAAGAAAATTTAGCGAGGTCTAATGCTCAAATACTAGTTGACATTGACTCCAAGCAAGGGCTCTTTGAGTCCATCACAATCATATATGTAGAGATATATTATGCATAATTCCTACATGTTGTTGATGTTTCCTTCCATTATGCTAAGTTCCATGTTGTGGGACATGCAATGGAAAAATGTAAAAATTTTGGGTACAAATGTCATCACAAAGATGATGCTCTCAAAATTCAATTAATAGAGGTATTTGAAAATTTGTCATCCCCTTTTAGGAGGGACCTTATGGAATCCTATGGTTAGATTAGGCCTTGATTTTGTTGGGCTCAATCCTTCATTTCAGTTTGAGTATTCTCACTTCTATTTAAAGGAAGTTAGTAAAGAGGTCATCGGTGTTTTTTGTTTCAAGGAGAGTTTGATTAAAGTTAGATATTTTTTAGAATGCATACACATTATATCTATGAAGGCACTTGTAGGATAGAAATAAAATTAAGTCCTTAAGTGGGAGATCTAAACCTAGAGGAAGATCAAAATATCTAGAAGAAATAATAAAGGCATGTTGGAGATGTGGAAAATAAGGGCATCACAAGAAATAATGTAGATCTAAAATTGTTTAGAAAGAGAAGGGATTTTATGATGCAAAGAAAAAGCTTCCTTAAACAAGGAAGGGGATGTATACATGGCTTCTTCAAGCAGTCATGAAAATCATGAGGCATGGTTGGTTGAATCAAGTGCATCTTTTCATATGAATCTTCACAAGGAATGGTTTTTCGAGTATGAAAGGTATGCTGGCGGTGATGTTTTATGACTAGATGAATTAAAAACCAAAATGATACGAAGAGGAAAAATGAAGTTGAAGTTCATGTATGCAAGAGTTAGAACACTCCCAAGTGTTTTGCACACTCCAAGAATATCTAGAAATTTGATTTATGTAAGGAACATGAGTGATGCAGGTGTAAAAATAGGGCTTGAAAAATAAACCTACAATATGGTTCAAGAAGTAATGGTATTGTTGAGAGGAATTTAGATTGGAACTCAATATAAGTTTCTAAGAAGAAATATTAGTGATGAGTGCAATCATTTCATTGATTCAAATTTATGAAGGGAATGAAATGAAATACATATTTAAAACCAAACACAGAGATATGGTGAAACTCAACTTCAATTAATAAATGAAAAATGTTGAAATTGTATAAATGAAGAATGAAAGCAAACTAACTTGAATGGTGATAGCTTATCTATGAGAAGAGATGTGATAGCTACACCCTTGTGAATTGTGTTACAATGAGGCTTTGAGGATTTTTATTATGAAGAAGCAATGAGAAAACCTAAACATCTAAAAAATTAACACTAGCTAGAGGCTTATGGGCCCCAATGTGGTAATTTAGAACACCAACTTCTAAGGGTCGTAACTTTAGCATATGGCCTGTTATGAAAATTGCTCACAAAACAAAACAAAAGATAGATCGACAACTTGAAAAATAGCCTCTTCGAGGGGGAAACCTCCTTTACATGAGATAAATGAACAATTTTTGTATGATTCAAATGAAAAAACCTCCTTTCTATATATATGATTCTAAGGGGTCAAAATATAATAATAGCCTACATAACAATAATAATGTAAGGGCACAATACTAACAATAGTGGGCTTCTATGGGGCACAATAATAACAATATAGGGACTACATGGGCACAAAATAACAATGATGGGCCTACACTAACAATAAAAATAAGGGGCTACACTATTATTTTAGGGACCTAACATGCCCCTCTCCTTAAAAGACGTATTTTCATCAATGCTTGAGTAGTTCTGGATGCTTCTGTTTTAGTGACTACTTCAGGTTCCAATATGATTTTTCCTTCCTCGTCAAGTTTTGGCAATATTGTTTGAACTGTGAACTTGTCACCTATAACTTTCTTTAAGAATGAAACATGGAAAACTGGGTGTACTTAGGAAGATGTAGGAAGCTCCAATTTGTATGCCATAGTACCAATATTTAGCAACATCTTGTAAGGACCATAGTACTTTGCTGATAATTTACTATCATTCTTAGCTTGCTTGAGGGACATTTGTTTGCATGTGTAGTATACCTAGGGGGATATTATGGGGCACAGAGGGAGGGAATAATGCAATATTTTTATGGGCCATAGATAATAAATAAATTGGTTAACCCACATAATTTAAGGGACCACAAGTAGTTAGGAATAATGTGATAAGCATGTTGTATTAGATGTATGGTATTGAGAGACTCATGGTAATTACCCATTGTATTGTACATATCAAGCCTATATAGAGGCTAGAGACTCTTCATTGAGGGATTTCAAATATTGTTTTGCATTGACAAGTGATGACTCGTGGAGTGATCTCCTTCCTTAAGGAGTAATTGTATGATGTTACCCTACCTCAAGGGTTTGATTAATAAAGAGAAGTATTTATATTTTATATTTTTGGATCAATCTATCCATTTCTTGGGCTTATTTTACATTTTCATATATTTGTAGGTCTAATTTACTACAAGTGGTATCAAAATATGGTGGGACTCACTAGACAGTAAAATGTTGGTAAGGCTTCCGGATGAAAATTTTGAAAAAGTCCTTTTGGACAAATGGTCTCATGCTAGAAAACAGGATAATGAGAAACATAAGCAGTTATTTTCTACTGGCATCTACTTATTACATGTTCATGCATATATTTAGAAAGAGAAGATCATTGTGTCTATCAATCGTATTTGCAAGCATAATTTTATTAATATTCATTTGGATAAAAGATTGCAAGTCCAAGAAAAACAAATGGATCACACACATTTTGATAATGAGGAGGTGCAAGTTTATAAAGATCTGAAGATTTCCCTGGATAACTATGTGTTGCATTATGATTTTTATGGTTTAGATATGTCTGATGTTGATATTATTTTGGAATACCCTTGGATGGAATCTGTTGGTACTGTCAATATTAATGTGTATAAGTAATTCTTGAAGGTCTGGTATCAAAAGAAGAAAATTACATTGCAGGATATTTCCACGAGTAAATAGGTTGATTCCAAGGATTTTGAAGCAAAAAATGTTGCAGGTACTGACACATCAAATGAGGAGTACATGGTGGAAGTAATAATTGAAGACAAGAAACATGAGCATGTGCCATAAGAGGAACCTAATAGCACTTAGGCTCCATCATGTGCCAAATTGTAGAAATATACACCTTCAACATATCACCACCTACACCACCCATCAAGGCAACAACTAACAAGGGGGAAAGAATTAGAAACAAGGAAAGCAACCTCGGGATGATACATAGAAAGGTATGATAAGCAACCCACAACACATGGATGCAGAGGAGCCACCGAAAACAACTTCCATCTCAAGCAACCGAGGCACCAACTATATCAAGTTTTCACCTTTCTCTGGGGTGGCTAGATGCACGTGCATGGTACCATTGGTTTATTCTTTTGAGTAGATCTTATTATTCATGTTCTTCTCATGTTTCGAGGATGAAACATGTTTAAGGGGGGTGGAATGGAGTAGATCTATGGGGGATAATATGGGGTACAAAGGGAGGTACCCATGGGAATAATGCAACAATGTCATGTAATAATGGGAAATACGTAATAAATAAAGTGGTTAACCCAAATTATGTTAGGGACCACAAGTAATTAGGGAATAATGTGATAAAACCATTGTAATGGATGTATGGTATTGAGAGACCCATAGTATTATATTTATGAAGACTATATAGAGGCTAGAGATTCCCCATTGAGATATGTCAAGGATTATTGTATTGACAAGCATATGGATTTTGGAATGTTCTCCTTCCTTAAGTAGTAGTTGTATGTTGTTTCCCTATAATATTTTGTTCTTGCATTTGTAATGGGATTATTGAAAGTTATTAGGCATATTTTGTATTGTTAGTATCTCTGTACATTAGATCTACTATAAGTGGTATTAGAGCACTCTTTTGGGCAAAGAGAGGAAGAATTTTTTTTCATTTAGTGTAACACCATACAATTACTCCTTAAGGAAGGAGATCACTTCACAAGCCATCGCTTGTCAATAAGAAACAATACTTGATATCCATCAATGAAGAGTCTCTAGCCTCTATATAGGTTTGATACTGTTAGGATATTCCGACATATAGGAATAGTTAAGTATAACTTGGTCTAGTATAGAGTTAGGTAAAGTGTGTTTATTTACTATGTAAATTTGTAACTTACAATCCGACGGTCATGATATGTAGTGATCCGACGGTTCATTCTCTCCTCGGTATTACCGACACTTGATCCGTGGCTTAACACCCGATTGGTCCATGAATTCTATTTAAAGTGCATGGAGGGTCATTTGTAGGTTAACCGTGCAT
>APFE030258204.1:383435-444601 GCA_000404065.3 Pinus taeda
TCATTTCAAACTTCTTTTTAAGGTTGGACTTCACATGGTTGATAAGGTTGGGATCACTACTAGTGAGGATAAGATCATCAACATAAAGAACAAGAATGATAAGAGACTTTCCCACTTTCTTGGTGTAGACAATATTTGTCAGAATGACACCTAGAAAAGCCAGATTCTAAAATAAAGCTATCCATTTTGGCATACCAAGCCCGAGGAGCTTGCTTGAGACCATAAAGGGATTTCTTAAGCTGACATACAAGGCTGCAGTCTGTTTGTATAAACCCAATAGGTTGTTCCATGTAGATTTCTTCATGCAAGTGCCCATGCAAGAAGGTATTTTCCTCTCCCAATCCAAGTATGCCTGTGATCTTCTACACGTTTTTCACATGGAAGATTGTAAGACATCTCCTTCTCCCTTTTAGTCTGGAGTAAAACTTTCAGTCACTTGTACTTCCCCTGAAATTGATGCTACCTTATACCGTCAACTTGTAGGAAAATTTTTGTATCTAACCCATACTCATCCTGACCTTTCCTTTGTTGTTGGTCTTGTTGCTCGGTTTATGCAAACCCCACGTGAAAGTCATTGGAAAGTAGCTAAAAGAATACTTCGTTATGTTCAAGGTACAGTTTAGTTTGGCATTCATTACAGTGCCGAAGCATCTCCTCTATTGGTTGTTTCACTGATTTCGATTGGGCTGGTGACCCTGATGATCGGAAGTCTACTACCGGTTATGTGTTCACTCTTGGTTCAGGACCTATTACATGGGCTTGCAAGAAACAAGCTACCATTTCTCTTTCTTCAGTAGAAGCAGAGTATCGTGGTGCTGTAGAAGCTAGTAAGGAATCCTTGTGGCTTCGTAAGATCCTATCAGAGTTTGGCTTTCAACAGCAGCATCCGACTACACTTTGGTGTGATAATCAAAGTGCCATTCAGCTTTGCAAAGATCCAGTTCAGCATCAACGCAGCAAACACATTGAACTACACATGCACTTCATCAGAAAGCTCATTCATGACCATGTGCTTGAAGTGCAATATTGTTCAATAGATGATCAAGTTGCAGACATCTTCACAAAGGCTCTCACAGAGGCGAAGTTTACTAAACTTCGATTTATGGTTGGAGTTCAGGAAGTTGTCACTAAGGGGGGATAGGCTGTAGTGCCCCCTTCCTTCTCCTATTGTGTCATAATTGTAAATCCTTCAATCCTGTCCTAAGTTGTTCTTAAGGGGGGATGTTAGGATATTCCGACACATAGGAATAGTTAAGTATAACTTGGTCTAGTATAGAGTTATGTAAAGTGTGTTTCTTTACTATTTACATTTGTAACTTACAATCCAACGGTCACGATATGTAGTGATCCGACCGACGGTTCATTCTCTCCTCGGCACTACTGAAACTTGATTCGTGGCTTGACACCCGATTGGTCCATGAATTCTATTTAAAGTGCATGGAGGGTCATTTGTAGGTTAACCGTACATGAGAGAAGCTTATATAAATTTTCATTCTTTTATTAATAAATTGCATGTAGTGGCCACGTTGGCATAGGATGTGGACTGTTTCCCTCTTTGAGGGTTTTAACCACGTCAAAATACTGGTGTATTGATCTGTGATCTATTTGTGAGTGGTGTCCTTTTGGTGTTCTATCTGAGAAACTTACCCTGTAAATTCCCACATGGTATCAGAGCTTGGACCCAGGTTCGATTCCACTGAGCTGCGTTTTAGGAGGGGTGTTGGAAAAATCACCGCACCTCTATAGAATCCGTAATTTCCACCCTGGGGATCCTAGTTACTGGGTTGTAAGGTTACCACTACCTACGGGTTTTGGTACTACTAGTGAGGATAAGATCATCAACATAAAGAACAAGAATGATAAGAGACTTTCCCACTTTCTTGGTGTAGACAATATTCTCAAAATGACACCTAGAAAAGCCAGATTCTAAAATAAAGATATCCATTTTGGCATACCAAGCCCGAGGAGCTTGCTTGAGACCATAAAGGGATTTCTTAAGCTAACATACAAGGCTGGAGTCTGTTTGTATAAACCCAATAGGTTGTTCCATGTAGATTTCTTCATGCAAGTCCCCATGCAAGAAGGTATTTTCCTCTCCCAATCCAAGTATGCCTGTGATCATCTACACTTTTTTCACATGGAAGATGGTAAGTTCCTCAGATAGAACACCAAAAGGACACCACTCGCAAATATATCACAGATCAATGCACCAGTATTTTGACGTGGTTAAAACCCTCAAAGAGGGAAACAGTCCACGGCCTGTGCCAACATGGCCACTACAGGCAACTTATTAATAAAAGAATGAAAATTTACATAAGCTTCTCTCATGCACGGTTAACCTGCAAATGACCCTCCATGTGCTTTAAATAGAATTCATGGACCAATCGAGTGTCAAGCCACGGATCAAGTGTCAGTAATCCCTAGGAGAGAATGAACCGTCAGATCACTACATATCGTGAAAGTCAATGGAAAGCAGCTAAAAGAATACTTCGTTATGTTCGAGGTACAGTTCAGTTTGGCATTCATTACAGTGTCGAAGCATCTCCTCTATTGGTTGGTTTCACTGATTCCGATTGGGTTGGTGACCCTGATGATCGGAAGTCTACTGCTGGTTACATGTTCACTCTTGGTTCAGGACCTATTACATGGGCTTGCAAGAAACAAGGTGCCATTTCTCTTTCTTCAGCAAAAGAACAATATCGTGGTGTCGTAGAAGCTAGTAAGGAAGCCTTGTGGCTTCGTTAGATCCTATCAGAGTTTGGCTTTCAGCAGCAGCATCCGACTACACTTTGGTGTGATAATCAAAGTGCTATTCAACTATGCAAAGATCCAGTCTAGCATTAGCGTAGCAAACACATTGAACTACACATGCACTTCATCAGAAAGCTCATTCATGACCATGTTCTTGAAGTGCAATATTGTTCAACAGATATCAGGTTGCAGACATCTTCACAAAGGCTCTCACAGATGCGAAGTTCACTAAACTTCGATATATGCTTGGAGTTCAGGAAGTTGTCACTAAGGGGGGATAGGCTCTAGTGCCTCCTTCTTTCTCCTATTGTGTCATATTTGTAAATCCTTCAATCCTATCCCAAGTTGTTCTTAAGGGGGGATGTTAGGATATTCCGACACATAGGAATAGTTAAGTTCAACTTGGTCTAGTATAGAGTTAGGTATAGAGTTAGGTAAAGTGTGTTTCTTTACCGTTGTACATTTTGTAACTTACAATCCGACGGTCACGATATGTAGTGATCCGACGGTTCATTCTCTCCTCGGTATTACCGACACTTGATCCGTGGCTTGACACCCGATTGGTCCATGAATTCTATTTAAAGCGCATGGAGGGTCATTTGTAGGTTAACCGTGCATGAGAGAAGCTTATGTAAATTTTCATTCTTTTATTAATAAATTGCCTGTAGTAGCCACGTTGGCGCAGGCCGTGGACTGTTTCCCTCTGTGAGGGTTTTAACCACGTCAAAATAGGGAGGGATGTTAGGAAGCAAAGGAAAGTGGAATTTTAAATATTGAGTGGGGGAAATGGGTCCAAAAGGGCAAAACATAGGCCTAGCCTAGAAAATTGTCAAATTGTAGCAATAAGCTAGGGTTTGTGGGAAAATGATGAATTTGAGGGATATCAGTGATGGGAAGTGTTTAAGAAGGTATATTAAGTATAGGGGAAGGTGTATGAGCATTAGGATACAAGTTTTGTTTACGATTTGACCATCCAAGAAAAATTACCTTTAAAACCCTAGAAGAGGGAAATGAGCCTTACCCAAGTAGAACTGAAGCACGAACAAGGTGTAAAATGACCCATTGGAACTTGAAATGATGATGAATTTTTTTTTAATGACGGTACACTTAGCCGAATGGTGACATGGACCAACACTTGGAAAGTTTTGAAAGGAGTGAAAACAAATCCTAGACCTAATACTTAGTGACCAAATTTTACTTGAAGACTCACTGAAATGACAAAATTTGATTTTGACACCCTAAGACCACTTTGTAAGAGCATGTTTGATTGCTAGTGGAAGGCTTCAAAGACTAACACTAACAACTAGGACTAGCTCCATTGGCATAACCAACAAATGGTTCCAAAAAGTTCGACATTTGCAACAAATGCGAAGCAGATTACCTAACCAAATAAAAAACTCTAAAAGAAACACACACACAAATCCAATCCTAGCATATATACAGTGAGTTTTACTACACTTAACTAAGCATAGTAACGTTTAAGGTACAACCTATTTTGGGGCTGTGACAATGGAATCCCATCATAGTCCACTAACTCGTAGGCATCTTTCGTTAGCACACATTTAACAATATAAGGGCCCATCCATAGTGGTTCAAATTTTCTCACTCCAAGTTTATCATAATCCTAATCGTAAAGCAAGACTATGTCACCTTCTGAGAAGACACGAGGCTTAACATTTTTATCATATTGTGCCTTGGTGCATTTTTTATGTGTCTCGTTAGCCATTGCAGCCTCACGACAGGTTTTATCCAGATGGATTAACTCCAAGAAACCTGCTTCTTCTTTAGAAGTGTCAGGTAGCAGGTCAATCGCGAGTGTGAGAGACGAGATTTCACATTGGATTGGTAAGACTGCTTCCAAACCATACACCAACTAAAAAGGCATAAATCCGGTCGCATTTCTCACCGAGGTTCGATATGCCCACAAAGCCGAGTACAGGATTAAATGCCAATTCCTTTTATGAACTCCAATCAATCTTTGCAACATGGGCATACGGACATTGTTGATAGCTTCAACCTGTCCATTAGCTTGCGGGTAGAATGGAGTAGAACTATCATGTGACAGTCCTAATTTGGTAGTTAATTCAACCATCATGTGATTGTTAAAATGCAACCCATGATTTGTAACTATAGCTTGTGGTACACCAAACCTGGTAATCACATGGTTGAAAAACAAATAGAGTAGGTGTTTCGCCACTATTGTTCAATGTTGGCATCACTTCAGCCCATTTGGTAAAATATTCAACGACGACTATAATATACCCATGCCCCCTGGTCTAGGTGGGGTTACATGTCATGAAGTCAATGCCACATTTTGCGAATGGGCCAAAAAAAATGACTAGATGCAGTGGTGCAGGTGGTAATCTGGTTTTATGGTCAAATATTTGGCAAGCATGGCAACTTCTGACAGCAAGAATGCAATCTTTGAATATGGTTGGCCAGAAGTAACCAGCACATAAATTTTTTTTGTGCAATTGTGTAACCAGATAAATGCCCCCCACAAGCACCTGAATGACGCTCATTCAAAGCTTTTTTGGCCTCCCCATGAGTAAGGCACCTACGTAAGATCGTATCGACACCATGACAATAAAGTGTATCACCAATGATCAGATAATCTTTGGCTTGGTATCGAGTATGTCGTTATTCAGAGTGAGAGGTATTAGGCTGAAAAGCTTGGGTCTGGAGATAAACTAGTATATCTCCATACCATGGATCACTTGATGAGATAAGAAATAGATACACATCCAAGATTGATGCTTCTGATGTTAAATCATTGGAGGATGAGGGAAGATCGCAAAGTAACTCAGCAAAGACAAGAGATTTCTTTGATTTAGATTTGATGAATTCCAAATCAAACTCCTGCAAGATAACTATCCATTTAGAATATTCCCCCCCCAGCAATTGACGTGACAAGATGTATGTCATAGGGTTGCAATCTGATATAATGGTAGTTTTGCGGAGGAGGATGTAATGACGAAATCTCTACATAGCTTGAACGACTGTCAAGGCAAACTTTTTGACATGGGAATACTTACTTTTTGTATCGTTGAGATTATGACTCAAATAGTAAATAGGATGTTAGGTTACACTTTCTTCTTAAACTAAAACCATCCCAATGGTTGTATCTACAGTGGTGAGATACAGGTAAAAGTCTTTTTGATAGTTTGGGGCATACATTAATGATGTTCTAATTAGGGAATATTTGAGAGCATTAAAAGAAGCATGTGCAACTTGGTCCCAATGGAAGGGTACCCCTTTCTTCAATAGACATGTATAACCTTTAGCTAATTCAGCATAGTTTGGAATGAACCTCCTCAGAAAGTTTTCCTTCCCTTGAAGTGTCTGTATCTGTAACAAGTTTGAAGGTGGAGGCAAGTCAAAGATTGCCTGAACCTTAATGGGATCAAGTCGAACTCCATATTTTGAAACTATGAATCTAAGAAATTGACCAGAGCCTACACAAAACACACATTTGTGTGGATTGAGTCTTATCTTGTAGTGTCGACATCGTAAGAATATTGCTCTCAAATCTTTCAGGTGATCAGTCCATTTTTGTGAATGAGTAGGAAAATCATCAAGATAAGGTTGAACAATGTGCTTGATGTCATGGAAATCATAATTCATTGCCCTCTGAAATGTATCCCTTTCATTCCTCAAAACAAAAGGTAGCTTTCAATAAGGGAATGTGCCCCACAGATATATAAAAGTGGTTTTTGATTGGTCCTCTGGGTGGATATTGATTCGATTATAGCCAAAAAATCCATCCATAAATGAAAAGATTTCACATCCGGCACATTTGTCAATAATCTGGTCAATAAAAGGTGTAGGATAATTGTCCTTTGGACATGCTTGGTTTACATCCCTATAATTGACACACACTCGAATTGTCCCTTATTTTTTCATCATTGGAACAATATTAGATACCCAATCAGTAAGAGGTACAGGGAAAATGAAGCAAGCATGCAAAAGTTTTTCAACCTCTGTTTTAATGGCAGCAGTTTTCTTAGGATGAACAGGTTGAAGTGGCTGTCGTACTGGTTTGACATCAGGGTACATTTTAATCTCATGTTCAACAATACTTGAGTCAATGCCCGACATCTCCTCATAAGACCATGCAAAGATATCTGAAAATTTGCGAAAAAGAGCACAATAATTATTAAGTTCCAATGGAGAACAAGATTTGCCAACATGAATGTTTTCTACAATGTTAGGCTTGGTTGAAATCTTTATAGGAATTGTTTCTTCTATGTTGGACAAATTAAGCTCAGAATCTATAGTGTTTACAAAATTTGACAAAAAATCAACGATCGATGGGTGATTTAGCTCATTTGAATAATCTTCATTGTCATCTAGAAGGTGGGAACAATGATGATAATCCTCCCATGGTGTCTCTCCTATCATCATTGATTGGATGATTCCTTCATCCATAGAATGTATACGTGAAAAAGGATGCAAGGAGGTACCATATTCTAAAGATCTATCTACACATACAATTGTTGAGGGTAGATTAGGGTTTGCTGCACAAGCCCAAAAAATTGATTGCTATGACGATTCAATGGGGCTTAGCAGCAATGCCTCTCTATGACCATCAATTTCAAGGTAGTTGGAAATCTTCATAAAATTAGATGATGTAGAAGAAATCATGTTGCAAGTCTCTACTCTTGCCACTTCTACCAAACCAAATGGTGGCGAGAGGGTAAACGTGCCCATCAGGGAAGGATCTTTAAGGATACCTACTCCAACACTTTGAAGTGATAGTGGGTTTCTGTGTATCAACAGAATGCTTCTTGTATCTTGTGAACTATTGGCAAAGAAGGCTAGTTGATCAATGATTGTGATTCCAATAAAATGTTGTAATCAAGGAGTCCGTCAACTACCTTGACGTCAATAGTAACTGTCTTTCCCCCTAGTTAGATTTGTAGGTTACTCAAAATCCCATATGGAGTATATGTTCTTCAATCAAAGGCTTTTAATGTAGTTGGTGATCGTGACAATGGCAGTGAACAAAGTGCTTTCCAGCATCTCATGGACATAATGCAAGTAGATGCCCCCTCATCAATAATACTTCAGTGAACATTTTTATTGAGAGCTTTTACTTGTATTAGGAAAGCTAATTGCACCAGTAACTATGGTGAATATCCCGCATGGCTGAAAACTACAAGGTTTGAGTCTGTAGGATCTACTCCACCCATTGCTAACAATAAAGCTTGTTTCTGGGAGGGACAGTTTTGTAACACCTCGAGTGTCAACATAACGGAAGCTGATTGAGCCAGATCTTCCACTATATTACATTTTTGAGCTTCTCGAGCATGAGGATTGAATGTTGATTTGTGAATAACTCCATTTGGTGCCTTTATCATCAATTTAGGTACAACTGGTGGAACAACTTCTGATGAATTCGAGGTCGAAGTACTAGGTTGATCAATGGCCTGGTTATTCGACGACGACAAATTTCCATAATCTTTGTTTCTTGTTGACACCAAAACATCGTTTTGTGGATTTGTGATGGATAACATGAGTACTTGGGATGTGGAAGCATGGTCAGTTGCAACCAAATGTGTCTTCAGGGTTGGAAACAGATTTGTTAACACTGCTGATGTCATTGAAGTCATTAAAAATTTAGAGACCTCAGATTGATGTGGACAATCTCTTGTATAATTCTCATCATTACATATCAGAAATGGATAACGATGTTTCTTGGCCACGTTAGGGGAATCAGATGATTTCTATGGAGTGGAATTTTCTTGTTTCTTTTTATTATTCTTTCCCTTTTTCTTACCTCCTATTTGCTTTGGTTTTTTAGCTTTGTCAGATGACACGTCATTAATCTTTGAGGCATGAGTGTTTTCTGATGCATCTGCAGCTTGATTGGAAATAGCAAGAGTTTGACCAGATGGTGTTCTTGTTGCATGTGTGCTTGAAGAACCGATCACATCGTCACTGGCATGAGAGTCCTTACTCAATTGTGGGGGTGGTGGAATAGTGTAAGCTGGTATAGGTGCATTGGGGATTTTATCATAGAGCATGCTGGCTTGTGTGTAAATCAAATCCAAGTATTGGGCATGAGCGATAACTTTCTCTTATGTGACAACTCCATATTTTGCTACATCCTCGGTGATTGATGGCAAAAAGGACTTTACGAACCACTCAGCTAAAAGTTGATCGAGAACATATGTCTTAACCATTCAATGACGATGCCGCCACTCATGAATATGATCTGATATATGGGTAGAGGTAGTCTGTTTGAAGTTGGTCAAGAGTTTCGTTCGAATCTCATATCTGATAGGTAATTGGAAGTGGATCAAAAACGTAGTGGCTAAAGTGGTGAAGTTAACGAAAGAAGCTCTTGGTAATTCAATGTACCATTTAGCAGCTAGACCAATAAGTGTTCTTTGGAAAAGACGGAGTCTGATCGAATCATCATTCAAAGTGTTGGATGAACACCATAAATGAAAGGTCATAACATGATTCGATGGGTCTTCTCTAGGATTTCCGTTAAACTTCGGAATATTAGATGGTAACTTGTGTGGAATTACTGGCCATCAAGGTACATATGCAATTGGATCATTGGTGAACCAGTTTAAATATGGTAATTCTAAAGTTGCTACGAATGGCAACTGTCGATTCAAGTAATGTTGAGCATACCAAGGATATGATGGAATTTCCTATGCAATAGGTCTTTGCAGACCATTGTAGGGCATCTGCATTTGGTAACCTTGGTATGGTTGTTGAACAAAACTAGTATAAGGTTGTTGTTGATAACCAGATTGAAATTGTGGCTATCCATAATCTGAAAAGTCTTATTCCCCAAGACCTTGGTAAGCTTGATATTGACCAAAACCAGGTTGAGCTTGTGAACCAAGTCCAAACTAAGGTTGGAACTAGGGTTGTTGTAATTGCGGCTACCACGGTTGTTGAAAAAAATGTTGTTGCCCAACAATGTAAGCTTGACCAGGTTGTGAATCAACTATACCAGTGTAAGCCTGGGTCAATCCAAATAAAGGTATACTAACCTGAGGTTGTTGCTGAGCTCTAGAAACAACTAGTTGTTGTATAAAAACTTGAGAAACTTGAACCTCGTGACTTGAAACTTGTGGTTGCAAGGGAGAAGGATCAGTTTGTACTGGTTGAGATACAACAGTTTGAGCTTATGACTGTGGCATAGTAGTAACAACAGGTGTAGTAGGAATAGTTGACATAGTTTGCATTGGTTGTGTTGGATACACAAGCCTTGATTGAGTTGGCATTACTGGTTTCCATTGACAAACTCTAATTCCAGTTTGATATGAATATTGTGGGAAACTACCATATGGTTGTTCTCTGAAAAAAGGAGGATACGATGAATAAGCATATTGCTCTCCATATGGTGGCAATCCAATATTTAATGGATACATAGGTCTTTGTTGACCAGATTTCCTAGCATGATACTAATTTGCAGGATCAAACTGTTGAGTTCCCATTAGAGAAGGACCAGGTAGAATTCTAGTTGAGGACATGGGTGATGACCATGGTGCAGAAGCAACCCCTGAGTGGGTTCTAGATAATGATTGGTAACCAATCTGGACGGATGATTCACCATACAGGTGCGACTTAGGTGTTTTTGAAAACATCGAAGGAGTTACAACAGGGGATTCTACTGCAGCTGCATCAAATGATACAATCTGGGATGTTAACGGTTGTTCGGCCATAATTAACTATCCCAAAATTTGTCCTAAAGATTCGACAGGTACTTGAAGAGAAGCAAGATCAGATGAAGTAGAATAATCAGGAGTAGTAGGATAAAGATTAAGTCTAGTTCCAAAATGAAATGGGGTTCTAGGTGTGGAATGTTCTACTAATTCCTCCTCTATGGTAATCAAATATGATGGAAGAACTTGACCATCAGGTCCGTAAAAGATTTATGGTGTTGATGGAAGTGTAGTTTCAACAGCAACTGATGTCTGAGGGGTAACAAATTTTGAATGTTGAAATTCAAAGTCCAGATGTTTACGTAAATGAACAACAGTTTCAAATGGAGGTTCTTGAACAATTTCAGGTTCAGATGTAACTTCTATTTGAACTGGAATAGATTCTAGATTAAATTTTGGTTGAGCTGTTTCAAGTTTAGAAGCACTTGCTTGTTGAACAATTTGAAGTTGAGTATCAACTTGTTGTTGGACAACCTCGGTTATCGTTTCACTATGATCAGTGCTAATGTCCTCTGGTAATTGTGAAACTTATTCTTTAGGAACAGATCTACTAGAAATAGTCGGAGTAACTGGAATCTCTATAGCTACTGAAACAAATGTTTCAGGTAATCCAAATAAATAACTAGGAGTTCTTGATGTACTAGACTCAGTTAAACGAGGCCACTTTGTCCGAATTGGTGTCGCTTCAGGAGGCAAAGGCAGATGGCTCACTGTTCTCCGTGAACGATGGGATTTGGGTTGATGTTCCTCCATGATTGCTGATTAATTCTATCAACCTAAAATCAACTAAGGAATGAGGATGTTATTCGTGGTTAATTAATTTTTACGACACTGGAACACAACTTCGCTTTTTCATTTTTAAAGAGTTGAGAAAAACAAAAGATGACTCTAGTCACCTTCGATGTTTAATTAGCTTGGAAGGAAAAGTGATCATATAATCCTTTTACTTTTAAAGAGTCGAAAAGGAACGAAAGTGACTACTATGGAGATTCTAGATAAGAGGCTTTACCAGAAAAATCGCAAAACTGCAATATACACCTTGGTGATAAATGAAAGAGAAATGACCAAGGACTTTTCGGTGTGTTGCGATTGGTAAGGCAGCAAACTCGGCTTCCTAGGGAAAAATGATTTCAACCTATTGGGGTCTCCCACCATATACTTGACAGTACAGGGAGCACAAGTCCGTGCTAGCACTTATCGAATCAGAGAGAAGGAATCACCCAACCTCAGTGAAAATGAGAGCCACTAGGTTTAAAGATGCTAGAACACGTCTCTAGCCTAGACATCTAGATGCTTTTAGTTAAGTTCCAATGCGTTATTAGATTAATTGATATAAATTTTAGGTTGATCTTGCTTAAAATTTTCCTTTGAAGGTTCACCATGAGATGTTTTTCGAAATTCCTAAGAATGCAACTAGAATGAGAAGCACTCTTTCCATTTAATTTTAGTAATGAAAATCCTAGCTATGAGGGATAGAGCATACAAGTACTTTTTGAACAAGCAACAAAGAGCACGAACTAATGCAATTCCCTAAACCATTCCTTTTGAACACACAAACTCAAACTCTAAAATGCAAATTACATGTATTTCTTTTCAGTTTCCCTTAATGTGAATGATGCAATAAGAAACACTAATGCACAAATGATTCATAACTCTTTTCATAAAAAATGAGGATTTGTGACAATTTATTTTAAAATGGAAAGGAAGACTGTATGACACTTTTGATTTTAAAGAAATGAAGATTTTCGACACTTTAAATGAAAATATAAACCAAATGCGCAAATAAATCAATCGATTATTTATGAAGGAAGACTTTATGATAGTTCATTTTTCGAATAAAAAGACAATTTTACGACACTTTTCTGTCGACAAAACAATTGATCAAAATTACCTTTTGACAGTGGATTGCAAATAATAAAACAAATACATAAAAAACGTCCAACAATCTAGTCTAAATAGGGCCAAATTAAGGAGATGAAAAGCTATTTTTAGAGACAAAACATCATTGACATTCAACAACTCATTCAAACAAGAAGAAATTGGCAAAAACTTTTAGTTCCTAGATGGGAAATTGAGCTTGAAGGGATCAACGCAGGTAGTAGTTAGAGATAGTGCAATGAATTGCACTGAACCTAGATGGGAATTGCATTGCAACAGATTGTGTCCTTCGTCAGACTGCGGTAATGACAGTAAGCAATTCTGAAGGCAATTTTGTCACAGTTTCGACTCAATTTTCAATGAAAGAGGACTGAAATCAATAAGAAACCACAAGCACAGTATGTAGAAATGTCTTAAGAGGTTGATATCTTAAGAGGTTGATAGGCAACTAAGAAGGATAAACGGTCCCCAGTGGAGTCACCAATTTGTTTCGAGACTATTTAGTGTTCTTGGACAAATGCCTAACCCTCTAGATCTAGTAGCAGGTCTAGAAACAACAAACTAAGTAATCTCAACCTTTTATATAATCAACCGATAAAACAAGAGAGAAGAGAAACCTACTTGTAGTTTTTGCTAGCTCCTTGTCTCCCTTGACCAGTCTTGCTGCTCCTTTCCATACTTAAGTTGCTTGGAAAGTACCTGCACAAACACAGAAAAAGAAACCCATCAAGGCAAATGATAATGATCTATTGCTTATAAATAACATGGAATCAAGAACATGATATACATACGAAAGCATTAACATATAACACAAGCATAAGGAAAAAGTCTTGAAAACTTTATTGATAAGAGGAAATATCACAACCCATATGTGTTCGATCTAGTGACACTCTTCCAATTCAATCCCTCTTCACCTCATGAAAATCAAGACACTCCAACACTATTACAATACTTGCACTCAATTCTAATCTCATATCACTAGCATCTCCTTACAAATCAATAATTTTCAGCCTCAAATCTCTTAGATGTTTGATCTATTTATAGGTGAGTGAAGGAGCCTATGCCATCAATGGTGATAGTGAATGCCTTTCTAAATTTAGAAATAATTTCCATATAAGAAGGGATAGGGGATTGTTGTTTCCTAATTTGCTTCCTCATCCAAAAGTGAACTCAAAGGTGTAGAAACTTCTAGAGGCTTCCAATGGATAAGGAATCTTCAAACCCCCACGGAATTTTTCTCAAATTCACTCAGCACAGGCCAAAGAGGGACCAAGGGTGCTGCATAGCACCCTGTCAGTGTATGGTTTGCATTACAGTGCACCCTAATGAAGGCCTACCTGCACTGATCTTCTTAGAGGTAGTTTTTTGGATGTTTTCAGTGATGGAACTTCTTGGGAAGTGAGGCATTCTGATGACTAACTTCTTTAGGGAATGTAACAACCGTACTAGGGCTTGATGGGCGCTAATAGTATCGATCTGTAATTTGGGGTTGATCTACCCAAATGGATCTATAACATATACACTTGCAACCTACTTTATAAAGCTTCTCTGTAAGCCTAAGGGAGTGTTAGTGACCCTACTGACTCTAGTTGTTAGTTCGGGAACAATGTCAGTGGATCCTAATGAGCATCTAGAGGGTAAAGGAGTGAATTGACTCATAAATATCTCTATATTCCGTCCTAAATCTACTCAGAAAAGCAAGGAAACATCTCAAGTTCGACCTATTTGTGGAATTTCTATATATTAATGAAGGAGGCAAATGGGAAAGAGCTGAAAAGCATGGCAACATCATTGCTTTTACCTTAAGAGACTCATGGAGGAACTTGGCAACCCTAACTGAATTGCTACATAAGAAAAACTAGGGCTATGGTGATAGAGGTCAGATCATTTGAAAGGATAACTTACTTGATTGTTGAGCATAGTCTCAAATCTAAGCATAAGAAGTTGGTAAGAAGGGAGAGAGAGAGAGAAGCTAGAGGGGTAATGGAAGGCTGATGCAATAGATGGTTGTAATCACTCTTCTGACATTAATATAGAACTACAATTGTACTATCTACTCTGTCGTGTTGGTATTATCATTCATTTGCTCGTTTGTCCAATACCTTTTAGCATGAGTAGCTTAGTTATCTGTAACTAGATGTCTTTTATGTATTCCTAGATTAGTTATCAAGGTTGTATGTTGTGATTATGCTTGTCTCTTCTATGTGTAGAACTTGATCTAGAGCTAGGTCAGGGGACTTCCACCTAGCTACATTGTGCTCTCCAGCAAATCTACATGGAGGCTTGAGGTAATCCATCTATTTTTCTTTGATCGTTAGTTAATGTTTATGGACATGCATGTAACTTTTTGATGGCCGTAGATAATCTTACAGTCTGCCAAGCGTCCTGGGAAGACCCTTGAGGGTATCTCCATTCTCCATACAATGTGCATTTTATCTTATAGCAGAATGACACGGTAGAAGCATTTAACAAAACCCTAGAAAATGTCTTAATGAAGATTTGCAATGCAAAGAGAAATTATTGGGACATGCACATACCAGCTGTTCTATGAACATATAAAACTACTTGTAAGAAGTTCATGAGACAAACTCCATCCAAGCTAGTTTATGGATAAGAAGTTGTAATGCCGATGGAGTACATAGCACTAAGATTGCATATTGCTACACTTACAAACATGATCGATCGAGATACCATGGAAGAATGCCTTACGCAGTTCGTTGAGCTGTAGGAAGATCACTTCTTAGCGGATTTTCATCAACCAGTGAAGAAGGATCGTGAAAATGCATGGCATGATCGCCATATCAAACAACGCACCTTCAAAAATGAAGATTTGGTATTACTATGACAGTAATTTGATGAAGTTTCCAGGGAAGTTCCAAATGCAATGGCTGGGGCCATATATTATTAAGGATATTACGGATGGAGGTGCAGTTCAACTCGTGAAGCTGAATGTGGAGCCATTTCCAGGAAAGGTCAATGGGAGTCAATTAAAGTTGTACAAGGGTGATCCTACCCCTAGTAATGACCATATGAAGGAGGGATAGTTTTAGTGTTCCAAGTAGTTGCAAGGAAACACAAGACTATAAACTACATTTCCAAAAGGAAGGTTGGCCGAAGCGATTGGGTTGCACCACGAATCAAGGGCAGGTGTAGATGAGAGTTGCGACAAAGGTGTTGCACTATGATGGTGGGTCCCATGCAGCCGGGCCAAAACTTGACCATTGGAAGCACTATATCTGACTGGATGGCAATTTTTCCATTAAAAGCAGTGGGGGGGAATCACTTAATATGCATACCTTTGGAAATCTTCCACAAAAAATGCATTAATGATAGGGATTTGGAGGGAATAGACAAATTTGAATTCAAATTGAGGTATAAATATGGCATGCCGCTCCACATTTGAACACTTTGCTCCCTAAGAATTTTTCATAAGTTGTTGCACTTTTGTTTATGTCTAGAGAAATGATGCATGTTTGACAAGGATTGGGAGAGAATTAAGGAGTAGATTTCACAGTCAGGGTTAAAAAATTTGACTGATTGATAGCATGAGATATTCATCGGGAGAATGAATGCAACAAGACCTGAGATAGAGCTAACCCAACCTGTACCTACAAGGTTTCCTATTACAATGCCTAGGTCGCCAAGGCCTTAGCCGTCTGATTCTATGGTAGGAGATAAGAAGTTGAAGAAGCTTTAGAAAGCACTAGTGCGACAATCACTGCAGAAACATTCGACAGAAATCCGCTAGAAAGGAAAGATGGATAGGTCCAAACACCTAACAAAGCCCCTAGACCTAGATGAGGAATAACTACATGGAGGAATAGAGGAGACTGATGTAGAAGAGGTTGAGCCAATAACTCGACTACCACCATATATCCCACCATGAAAAGCCATGGCTAAAGTGCCCAAAGACCTAGACTCCATGAAGTTCAAGGTCTCCACACCTTTCTTGCCAGAGATTGTGTTGTTTGATGGTAAATCACTGGCCTGGATACCATAATTGAAAATGGAAGATTGGGACCTAGGGGACCATGAGAGGTTTCCACAGTTGGCACCGAGAAAGTACCTGAAGAAGGTATAATTTGAAGAGTCATACGTCACACGACTTGAGCCGATGAAATGGGTAGCTAGAGTTGGGTGCACGAGGCTCCTACATATGTTGTGAGTGATGCATTTTTTTTTGTTGATCACACTCCTTTCCTAGGAGATGCCCGAAGGGAGCCAGTTCCCTTAGCAAGACTTGGATCTACCTGAGGCCACAAAGTTTACTTCACTATGGGCTACCAAAGACCCTACACGAGTTATGGAAACAAAGATATTTTGGGTCTTGCTTGAGTCAGAGCTAATGATGGTGATTAACCAGCGGCCAAGGTCCTCACCAAGTTTGCACTCACAATACCTCAATGTCACTGATTTCAAAGAAAATTTCCATAGTTTACACATCCACGTGAAGAAATATGCCAAGGTAATATGGCACAAGTTTCCATACTTAGTCACTGAGGACCACATTTTTGGTGTTGTTAGTAAATGGCCAAGTGACTAGCTGACCCCCTCTGATTTTGGTGTAGGAACTAGCAAGGCTGTTGAAGATGAACCAGTGTAGACCACAACAATGATAACAACAGAAAAGAAGAAGGAAGCACAGAAGGCTTCTGCTAAAGAGAAGGTCGTGGAAAAATAAAAGGTCATGCAACAAAAAGAAATTTTTGAAGCTCCTGCCAAGGAAAAAGAAGCAACAAAAGAAAAGAGTACGACGCAGGCCAACATTGACCTTGGTGAATCTGAAACTAAGTGCATAGATGTGGAGAAGAGGAAGGGGGTGTAGGCTTGGACTCCCCATTCATCATCAAGAGGAGGTAGAAAAGGAGTTTGACAGGGCTGTGCAAGAAGAAAAAATCAGATAAATTGGCAAGCACGACACCTTTGGTCCTCATGAAGGGGGACCTAGATGGAATTGGGGATGTGGTCCATGATGCAATGATGGATCTTTGGGGACACTTTGAAACGTTAGGTAAGGTGTAGTAGGGCCTGTGGGAATTTCAGGTCCAAACATGAATTATTCAAGCGAGCGTGCGATAAGTGAGTGTCAAGCAAGGGAGCCTGAAATAAGCAAACAGGTTAGCCTTAGAAGAAAAACTCACCCTGGATCTCTGCATAGTGCACTTGCCTGAGGGGTCCCTATGCATCGACTCAGAAGAAGACAGGGTGGACCTTCTACACATGAAGGACTTGAGTATGAACATGGCCATGCTTCCTATTCATACACTACATGAGCTGCATGAAGGGGTGTCTAATGAGCTCAAAATTCGAGATAAACATGCATTGTTGATCATCAACGAGGTCAAAACTAATCCTCAAAGATATTTGAGGAAAAGGGATAGGCCCTTAAGGGAAAGGAGGAGGTGACAATGTGAAGTTAACAGATGGAAGCAACAATAGCGCAGACCTGTAGTGAGATCTAGATTCCAGCAGAAACAGCCCCTGCAGAAAAGATTTTGAAGCTAGCTGCTACAGTAAAGGAATCAAAGGAGGAAATCAACAGAGTCAGATTTAAGCTACAATTGCAAATTTATGAACTATAACTTAAGTTGCATCCAACCACTCCTCCAAAAGTTAGAGAACAGTGTGAAGTTGTTATTAAAGAAGAGATGGCTACCTTGGAAGTTGGAGTCAAAGGCTGCACTCAATTGTTTGAACAAGCCATGGAATTATTGACCTCGTTGCAGGAGGATCCAACCCTGTAGAAGATTGAAGTAGATATCAGAGAGAATCATAGATAGTTTGATTAAATTAGGTTGATAGTACAAACCTTAGCACTAGTGAAAAGGTTCACCAGATTACAGGAAGGAAAGCTCATCCAGAGCGAGATTGATCAGCTGCGTCGACAAGAAGCAATCATATCTTCAAGGATGCAGCCTTGGGCGGATGAGGCCATTTAGTTGAAATTTTTAGTACAGATAAAGATGAAGGCCATGAAATAGACATAGAGAATAGTGGGCCTTGTAGTCGAAGGCCCCACCACCAAAAAATTGGTTGAAGAAATTCATCATGCTGCTACATAGGGGAAACAAACCCGCATATGTTAAAGATTGAATTCTGTGAGCTGTAAGCAAAGATTGAGGCACCACCATCAGAGTAACTCGAGGACGACTAACGACTTTGTGTTGGGAGCGTGTTGGGATAGGGATCCCCGAGGCCAATTTTGTAATAGTTTTTATTATTCTTATAAAGTCTTCACATTTTGAGGAGCGGAGCGCGAAGGTCGTAGAAGTCAAAGGGGCTTTAGGAAGCTCAAAGCCCTTTAGTATGTTAGAAGTAAGATGATTTTGTGACTCGCCCATGGTTTGTGAACCATGGTATTGTAATGAAAGAGGCTATAAGAAGGAGTCATAGAGGGTCATAGGAAATATTCAATCAATAGAATATCTATGTATGGGAAAGTGATCTAAGGCATAAAAGTTTGTTTTTTGTACTTAGGTGAAGGGGAAGGCTCCTGTAGTTGTGTGCATGGAGACCTTGGTAAGTCCATAACTAAGTTCATGGCCCCTGATCCGGATTTAAACAGGAACGCAATAGATTACAGAGATAACCATAAATACAGAGATGCGATAACCATAAATAAAGAGATGCAGCGGAAATAACACTTCATTTCATTAATGGAAAATACCGAAATATGCTTACAACCAGAATTGGAAATAAACCAGCTAGGACGATGGTAGCTTATCTCTGAGAAGAGATGTGCGGCTACATGTCTCTGAACTGTTCCGAACTTGTGTTACAATGAGGCTCGAAGGCCTATTTATTATTGAGAAACAATGGAAAACCCTTCACATTCCAAAACCGACCCTTAGAAGATGAAACGCCAAATTGTGGGCCCCGTTTTGGGTAAATTGGTACATCAATTTCCCGGGGTCGTAACTTTGGCATACGATCTCCGTTTGACGCGTATGATAGCTCGTTAGAAAGATCTATCCGAGAACTACCATTGTTGGAATGGGCAACATTAGTCCATTGCATGGACCCATGTTGCCCCTGGATTCCCCAAAAAACGTCGTTTAGGGCCTCAAAACGGCTCCGGAAATTCAGGACCCGAAAAACTGCTAAAAATAGTAAGGTTTGCTACAATTAAGGAAACTGAAAATGCTGAAAGAGACAATGATGGGGGTCCAGATGGACTTGGCAGGTGGCCACCAATATCCACCTGGATCAAGAGGGAAGTTGACAGTCACCAAAGAAGAGGGAAGGTGTTTGATGGTGTGGGGGTATTTGGCAAGAATTTCCCTAAATTGTATCTACTCCTACGAGGCATGAAATACATTTTTTCTTTTTATGTGTTTTTTAGAATTAATTGTAAAACAGAAAGGAAAGCATAATAACATTTACCTACTAAATGCAAATTAGAAAGAAAAGTAGAAATTACATCTACTTAGACACCTCCCTGACAACAACACCAAAAAGTGGTGAGCATCAGTATTGCAGCAAGGATGCTGCAACTCCTAGGGCTACCAACTTTACTTTATCAACCTGGGGTTTCGTAAAAACTTGGAGGTGACAATGCTATATAAACAACATATTCATCATTCTACTCATGTCACTTCTCAACTAGGGCGCTTGACCATTAGGGTTCCAGACTAGTCTTCTATTGACTAAAAGGAGTCTAACTACTGATAGTGAGTGTAAATCTAGTTCTAATGCAGGAAAGTAAATGCTTGTCTATTCATGAAATGAAAGCTGCCAAATGGTAAATGCTATGTAATGCCATAAATCACCTAGGTGTGGAATGGAACAAATCACTTTGCAGAAAGGAAATCATGCTAATCTTACAATTGATCATCTACCTATTAGGAATACTTAGAAATGGAAGTTACTTTATCATCTAAGTATTCACACATGGATGTATTAACTATCTCATTTACATCTGCAAAGAAGAAGAAGTCCTGAACTGCTACAGGAAGCTAGTTGAAGGGTTTGGAGCAAAAGACTAGTGGGATGAGGTGTTGGAGGGGTGTATGACAACTGTAGAAGATTTAGGGAAGGTGCAAATTTCCCAAGGCTAAGCCCAACACTCTAAGGAGGTTGGGTTTGCCTAAGGTGGTTGTTCATGACGGTTGGAAAACAGAGATTCAGACTAAGGGCTAGTATGCCTCGACAAAATGTGGAGAAGACTTAGGTGAAGCTGGTTGGATGAGTCCATTCCTTTAGATCAACAATCCCTACAATAAAACCTATTTCTCTTTTCATTTATGCATCGCTACATGTCCACATGGAAAATATGAATTGAATTTGAGGAAGCTAATCTATCTATTGTTAAGGACTAGTTCTATGATATGGACTGCTTTTTAAGCTACAACAAACTTGAGAAAACAAGATAATTGCAAGTGCTTCCAAGAAATCATAAACAATGATCTAGCTAAGAATGAAACCTAACCTATGAAATGATCAAAAGACACTATGTTTTTGAGGTTGTGAGAGTGGAGTTGCCTAGTCATGATCCCATGAGGGAGATGACGTAGGGGCCACTATCACCAACTTTTTTGGTATAATTTTTCCACTAAAATATAGCACTAATCTACCTCTTCAAACTAATGGAAACAAGGTTGAACAAATATTTAAGTACTTGTTAAGCTAATAAAAAAAAACATAAATAAACTTCAGCAGCTAACTATCATTCTAAGCTAATAATACAACTACAAAAAGAGGAACTTCTGGTGCTAGGGTTGGGCACTAACCCAAGAGCTTCATCCCTATGAGTCAACTTAGTGTTGGATCAAAACATGATTTCTCATTATCATAAAAATTTCAAGTACATCGTAACAATAATAGTCTAAATGTTTTAGCTCAAAATGGCCTCTTGGCTACAACAAAAAATCGAATCGTAATGAGTCCCTTGGCTCTCTTATTTATAGAACACTGGAGCTACTAACAACTCCCTAGAAAATAAATATACTTAGCTCCCTAAATTGAGAATAACTTTTCCTTTACTGTCACTGGCTTGGCTGCCAATGAACTCGGTTCACTTGGCTGCCAGTGACACTGAGATGATGAGATATGGTGGAGGATTATTCGAATGATTTGAGGAGTTAAGGAGGGAGATCAACTCCTAAAATATCTATTTCTTGATTACTTTGAATTCTCGCATGTAACTCAACCCAAAATTTCTCCAATTCCTGCATTTAACACATATTAGGCCACATGACATAGTAACTCACCTTTACTCTTCCCACTAAGCAAAATATAACAAAATATGTAAATAAATTTGAGAAAAGTCAATTTAATAAGTTGGAGAGTGGCATTGTTACCCATATAGTTTACCTATTGATGAACCTCATTAATATATACCCCCCTCGTTATATGAGAAAGAGACTTTTCACCTTGGATCCTCTCACAAGGCATTAGAGAGATCAACTAGTGCTTTGAGGAGCAAGGAGTGGCCCCAATGTCCCGCTACTGGGGCTAGTGATGTATAATGTAAATATGTGTCTTGGAGCTTTTGCTTAATAAGATAAGCCTTTTTAGGCCAGCACATTCTTCATGCATGACTTATGAATGTTTGTAAGACCATTCTATGAAATTTTGTATTTCATGTTTGTTTTGACATGTACTAAGATGGTTGTACTATTTCAGTTATTTTAGTGATTATCTTTTTTGGAATGTGCTATAATAGTTGTTATTGTTGTCTCATCCTTGTGGACTATCTAGTGGGATACTAGACAAACCTTTCTTTTCTTATCAGTTATAATGACTGTCACATCCATTGTGGACTATTCTGTTGGATGTTAGATGAGTCTTCCCTTGTTCATTGGTTAGAAAAACTATCACATCCACTATGGACTATTCCACTGGATGTTGGACAGGTCCTTCTGGTTCATGTGTGCCTCTTCCTGGGTGGTACTATTACCTCTCACTTAGAGTCTAACTTGTCTTCCCCCTTTTGAAGTAAGAGAACCTAGACAAAATTGCGTTGCACACTCACCAGACACACTCACCTTGCTTTTCGAAGATACCATTGCGTCACTCGCTTTTGATGTCACCTAGAGCCAATGAAAATCTTTAAGGATTTGGCAACCAAGTGTTCATACCGGATGGGACTCCTACTCTAAATAGTGTAAAGTATGATTGAGACTTCATATTGGGGAGATCCCCTAAATGTTTTCGTGTCCTACACCATCAATATTTCTGGTGATAGAAGGAGGGAAACTAGTATTTTGTGGCTGATTTTCCCATCGACTCCAGTAATCCATCTTCTGGTTAAGGCAACAACGTTCACTGCATCTCTCCTACCCGTAATTCTGAAGTTGGTATCTCTTCACTGCCCAAGTCTGAACGTGAAATTCTGTATCATCAACTTCTGACCATCCGCCCCATCACCCTTTAGTTTTCAAAATATTTTGGGTTCATTCCGAGAGTAACCAGTCTTCCATATCCTCAAAAGAAGAAAAAGACCACCCCCACAAGAGTAATGGTCTTGTCTTTTGAAGAAGTAGTTCTCGTCACTCTTGAAGAACTAGAAGATGTTGTGGAAAAGGAAGAATAACCTCCACTCTTTTAAGGAGGAGAAGGAGGTCACCCCTTAGTCTCATGTTCGAATTCCGGTGGGAAAGAAGAATAAGAAGAATAAGGAACAAGAAGAATAAGAGGAAGAGGAACCATTAGATTCAGAAGAGGAAGAGGAGGATAACGAAGAAGAAGACATGACAGAGCAAAATCTAGTTTAGATGACTGAGGGCCCACTAGCACTTCCGGGTGTCCTGCACAAGATGCCAAGGCATGTGGAAAAGCTCTTGACGAAATATGACCCTCACAAGACAGTGCCGGATTAAGACCATTTGGATAACTTCTACCTACATATGTAAACACTTAAGCTACATTATGATGATGTTGCATGTAGACATTTTCCATGTACCTTGGATGGTAGAGTAGCTGTATGGTATAATATCCTTCCTCTAAACTCCATCTAGAATTGGAGGGCATTCAAAAGAATATTTCTTGAGAAATTTGTGGAAGATAAGGCCCCTGCCATGTTATTGAAGGATTTGGGTAGTGTTGGCTCAGTGGGGCTTGACCCAGGTTCAGAGGTGGTTTAGCCAATCAAATCCTAGTACCACTAGCCCTTTTGGCAACAATCTGCGGAGCGCAGATTGAGGTCTCACCCAAGGTAGTATGGGAGGGTGCTAGAACTAGGTTTCCGCACCCTTGGGATGTCTAATGGGCTTCTGGAGGTTTGCAGTCTGACCTGTTGCTGTGCACACTTACGATCCCTTCACGACCTATGGTGCAGCTTCTGCACAGCCCTACTCAGGGTGCAACCCATATAATACCCAAGTTCCTTGCTATTTAAATGATTACTTAACTTGTGTGTGTGAGATTTATGGTTATTACAACATAATCATCAATCATATCAGTGTGCGCAATGCATAAATGAATAAAACATAAAGAAGATAATGCACAAAAATTACACAAAATTAGGATAAACTTCTCTTTATTAGCTTTCTGTGCCACTTACAGACTCGACTCCACCCTGCGCACTCAGCTACAGGGGTCCGCGCACTCAGTTGTGGACTCTACTAGGCCTCTACGCACTTAGCTGCAAAGTCTCTTCCTACTACTACAACCCAAGACACTTAGATTTATACTCTAAGCTTAAACCATTCCTTCGCTACTCTCTCTCATCCATCACTATTGACTACTTTTACAACTTAGAGCCTCGCCCTATTTATACAATCCCATGGTCTGTGTACCATGGGTAGGCCGACTTTACATTTATTTACAATACAATGTTTAGGGTGGACAACCCTATGACTCAATTGTACACTTCACACTCCACGCCCGCAATTCACAGAGTTTTACACTATCTTTGACCAAAACATGGGCTTTGAGCCCCAAAACCTACTGTGGGGGAATTCCATGCCCAACAGGCCCCCAACACAAACATCATGACTCGTCCCGAGTCACTTTGCTGGTGTGACGATCTTGGCACGGAGCCCCTCCAACTGTTCTATTAGGTTCCTATACCAATAGGAGTCATAATTTTTGAATGGCTGAGATTAAACCTATAATATGTACATACCTTTACTTTCTGCAAATGTTTTCCATATTCAAAAAATTAAAAAATGTAAATAGGGTATGTCCTAAAATAAAAATCAAAGGACAAAAAGAATAAAAAGGTCAAAAAAGATGAAAAAATGAACCCCAAGAAAAGAAAAGACCATGAAAGTGTGCAAGTCAAAATGCCACTCCTAGATACTTTTGATGTAGAATAAATGATTGTGTGCAGCTTGTTGCCTTTGCCAAAATCCATGATAGTCAAAATGTTTAAACTTGACTATTTCATGCTTTCAATTTTATGCTTATAGATAGAGAATAAAATCTGACCAAACTGTTAAATCTTGGTAGAAAATTAGATTAGGTAGAGTAAATAAAAGGAGCTCAACTGTTTAATCTGAGCCCTTGGATGTAATAAGGTTAGACTTAGTTAGATTACTATTGTAAAAGAAAAGAAAATGTTTTGATAAGGGTTTGCCAACTTAAGTGCACCCTAATAAAGAGAAGTAAAAATGATAGGATGAGTAGGTGGGTAAGTAGAAGAAAGGTTGTAGAATTGTGATGATAAAAACATATTAATCACCTTCATCATCAAAGTTCAAAGTATGGATGAAAATTTGGAATGTATCAAGTTCACAAAATCAAATGATTAACTTCCCTCACTCATTACATTTTTCACTTAATTAATTTCCAAGAAAAGTCTTAAAGTACCTAAAATCTTAAGTCAAAGGGGCTCTGAGTATTTCTCTGACTTCTGGAGGGACCAGACCCTCGACCCAATGACTTATAGGTCCTAAGTACTAAAATTCCCCTAATGAACATTCACCCCCTTCCAATTCACTCATATTCCCCATTCCCCTAATAAACCCCTTTCTCTAAGGATAAAACCTTGTTATCCTAGAAAAAGTGATCATGCCTTCATGGAAAGACCCCTTTCCTTAAAAAACCCAAAAACACTTCAAGCCTAAGTATAATGTGTTAGGACAATAACAAATAAATGAACAACATTACACTTAGTGCTTTCATTTACATAATTAATTTCTAACTTTATATGTATTAACTCCTGAAAAAGGCAATAAACCCTTCCCGTATAGTTATAAAACAAAACCCTTATATTAATATCCCTCCCCAAAGAAGTTCGAAATATGAACTTTATAATAGACCCTAACCCAATAAACGAATTAATTAACTGATTTGCGGTTAATTAATAATCGACCTCCACCAATGAAATTACCCCCGACGCCCTTAGCCTGCCATAATCCATCATTTAATCTAACCCACCACTCTTAAACCTTCACCGGGCCCCTCCATTAAATTCATGCCATAATCCCACCCCTATCATTGTATGATCAGCCCCCCATTAATCCAATGGTGGACGATCATATTGGGCGGCCTCCGAAGTCTAACCTTTACCTTCCTGATATGGGCAATTTTCTTTCGGGCCCCGATGCTACATGGTGCCCGATGAATGGCATCAGGCAGCCTCCCCCTAAAACCACTCTAGCCCTAAAAGCAGTGTGATCAAACCCACTTACTGCTTCCTGCTAGATGACAAAACATCCCATCTCCTGCTAAAAGCATAATGTACCTTTTTCCCCATGTGCCTGCCAAATAGTTGACTTTGCAAATATAACTAAAAAACTCATTATTTTTTGGTTTTATCATGAAAAATATGCTCAAACCTCCATGCAAGTGACAGATTATGTGCAACTTCCAACCCACGTCCAACTATCGACTTGCAGAAGCCACTAAACTCCAGTCGACCCTCCAATTACAATGGACCTCCTGCAACCGTGCACAGTCGCCTGTCGACCCGTCAGAGCCAAAAAATTCCAGGTATTTACCAAAATTCACAGTAAACCCTATCTCATTCCTAAACTTGTTACCTTATTTCTTGGAAATTGTTAAGGAATTAAGTGAAAGAACTCCACAGTAACCCCAAACTACTCTGTAATTGAACCAAGTTGCCCCAATTTGATTGAAAATCCTTTTCCCAATTCTTAAATCCATAAGAACTAAGAATGGTCGCTCCTGTTGCAATGGATGTCTAACCAATTACCACTCCTCATCTGGATTTAGACCATCTCCCTTTGGCATACAAAGATTTCCAAATCAAGGACACTACTGTTTGTGAATCCCCTATTAAACTATACTGTCGATACAAGGACCAATACCTAAACCAAGCTAACCAAATTGGGCTTTGGGAATCTAATTTGCCCAAGTACCAGTTCCCAGAGGTGCATATATTCCCTGAAATTGTTCATTATTACCATACCAATTACAGCCCCAGTCAAAGAGCAGTGATGTCTCCAAACCAGGATGTACTCTTTACCATCACTGCTGAATCCATCAATGAAATGCTTCAATTGCAACCAGGACAAAATCTGACCCCTATTTCCATTGGAGACCTACTAGGCCAATTTCCCAAGCTCACCACTACTAGACTTGGTGAAATATTCCAGATCTTTATTGTGGAAGAGAAACATATTCCAAAGGATCCTCCCCCATACATGTGGACCACATTTCTAAACTTAGCCAGGACATTATGTCAATGATATCTAGTGTCTTAGGCCATACTACCAGTGAGTATATTGATGAAATCATTCTGGCCTTTATGTCCATCTTTACTCCAGGATAGCCCCCCTACCATCATATATGATTATGCCAAATTCATAGCAGATAAAATGCATGATCAATTATTAAGAATGAACAATGAAAGAGTATTCAAGTATTCCTCAGTTTTGTACAACCTTTTCCTATATTATCAAGCTGATAAATTCCCATTTACTCTTCAAAAGCTTGATACCATAGGCGACCCTAGGTCAGTGGTCCTCTGGACTCCTTTGATCCACAAATATGAATCACCATATCCATACACAGACTTCATAAACCTTTTTGTTCATCTTGTAGTGACCATGCTGCTAGGAAGCCCTCCTCCAAGGATCAGTTCAGATATCAGGAGGATCCTACAGCTTTCAAAACAACACAAAGTGGGAGATTGGTACTTTTACCAAAATCACACTGAAATAAGGATCTATGGCTGTAAGTTAGCACCATACAAGTTACCCAGATACCTCCCAGTGAGGTTATTTTCTCTGGAGTACTACAGACAGATAATCAACTCAGATGAGGTACATTTTGTGAAAGCCAAAAAGAAGGCTTAACTCAGAATCAAAGATAAACTAGGCCCCTTTGTGTGCAATAGTCGAGAAGCTGCAAGAGAAGTAGAAGACATCCTTCAAAGGCTCAAACTAGAAAAAATCTTCATGTGGAGATATGACCCCTTTGATTTCCTCTGCAATAGAAGATAGAAAAACAAGTTGTCTCCCTATATCCACCACAGAATCCCTGAGATAGAACAATATGCAAATCAATTGGAATGGATGGAAAATACCCTAGTGGACAGAGATAGCACTAAAGTTGTTGTTGAAAATTCATTAATTGATTTAGAGAGGAGACTTGATGAGGGTTATTTCATATAGGTACCAGGAGAATCCCAATCCCAAAGGGAATCACAGGCACACAGTGAACAACAAGTAGAAGAAATACCGTAGGTGCAAGAAGAGTCAGAACAACCAGATCTATCAGAAGAACTGACTCAAACAAGACTGCCATAGCACATTATGAGTACTCCCCCTATCGTGCAGACTCCTCTAAATGAGGAGAAGAACCCCAAAAGAGACAGGGATGAGGCCACTCCTTCAGGTGGAGCCATTTCACAAACACATGTCAAAAGGCAAAGGTTAAATCCTTTCTGTGAGCAAGAATTCACAGAAGACATAGTTGGAGCCACAAGCACAGAAAGAGAAGGGAGCAAGCATGCTACACCATCTGGAGGAACACAAGAACCTTCCACATCACATGCTAAGATGTTGGAAAGACAATAAAGTGTGGAAGTGTCCTCATTAAAGATTCCAACTGACCAAGATGATGATATCAAAGAAAAGTACAAGGAAATAAAGGCCAGGAATGAAAGGTTAAAAGCCCAAAGCTATGCTCAGTACCTCAAAATGGCTCCCACTAACCAAACAAGGCTTATGTCAGCCTTTGATGTGAAGGAAGGAAAAATGCAGATGACTTTCCTGAAACCCACCACTCAGCAGCTGACTACCAGAAGACAGATTTTGAAGTGCTAGCAAAGGACATACATCCTATTGACCAGATTGAATTGCATAAATAGACAAGAGAGATGGTATATTCCATGTTGACAAGCAAAGCCACTACAACCCACCAGTTACAAAATTCGCTGAATAATATATCAGAACAATTTCAACTAGAAAAGGCCTCCTCACAGGCCATGGATACCAGAATCAAGTCCTTGGAGGACTTAATCATAGAGTTGGGACATGATCCCAAAGATGTGAAAGTTGCAGAAAGATTAATTAAAAAGAAGAATGATGACATAGCTGCTTTGAAAAAGCAACTCAAAATTCCACATCTTCATCATCCACATACAACAGAAATCTTAGAAACTCATAAGGAACAAGAAGAGCTTATGGACTTGGTCCTTAATCTAAATGATCAGTTGAAAGAAACCAAGAAAGAGATGGACACATTGATTCAGTCTAAACAGAGTGAGTTGGCCACCACTCCACGGACTGTTATTCCCATAGTCTCTATTGGAGTTCCCTCAACATTGGTAGCCTATTTGGAACCAACAGCTCCACCTGCTACAACACTTCCAGTCACAACAGAGTTTACAACTACAGGTACTTCAATAGAGAAAACAACAGAGTTAGTGAAAGCCATGGAGGAAATGTCCATCCAGACTATAGAGCTAAAAAAACTTAAAGAGAAAGTGATAAGCTTATAAACTGACTGTCAACTTGCCCAAATACAATAAAAAGAAGAAGCACAGAAAGCCCTAAGGATGGGTGATAAGATAAAGTTCCTTGAAAAAGATTTAACATTGCAAAAGCCACTAGGACAAATTAAGGAGATGATCGAGGCCAATATCATTGACTCTATCGATGATGTTTGGCCATCAATTCAAGTAATATTCGAGCAAACAAAACTGGTGAAAGTGGCCACCGAAGCAATGCAAAAGGTAAAGGAAGACCTAGGAGACCAGCCCGAGGAAGCTAATCGACTCATCCATTTCTTGAACAAAAAGAACATGTATGAACTAGATGAGCTTGGTGTGGGGGACAGAATAAAAACCATCATTAAAATAAAAATGGTTCTCTCTAAAAGAAGCCTTATGCTTAACTTAGAGAAAAAATTCCATGACTTGCAGGTTGGTATTGACAAATTCATGGAAAAACTTCAAATTTTGATAAGTAAAGGCCTTCCCAATCCCATGGTAATCAATGAAAAACTTATGACCCAATCAGACTATGTTGATAGATTAGAGAAATTGTCCAAATTCTGCCAAATACACTGAGACAAATGAGATATATAGAAAGATGCTCAAGGTAAAGTTGCTTGAAATGAATGGTGGGTAACAATGACAGATTTACTATAAGTTACCACAGTAAATCTAAATGGAAACCAGATGAAACAGGTAAATAGGGTCAAAGAGTAACAGGTTACAGAGTATCAGTAAAAGATTAAAGACAAAGGTGATTCTAGCATACAAATATCAGCCAGCTTAAAGAGCTCAAAATTCGAACTGTAAATAGCCAGTGCAATCACAATAAAATGGACAACATGATGCAATTTTATGTCTGTCTCTATCTTCATGCTTAAAGATATTTTGGTTTCCTAGATTAATTCTCAAACTGTTATCAGATATTTTGTAAATATTTTTTGTATAAATACTTGAATCACCTTTCGAAGTATATAGGGTGGATTCAAAGACATTTCCTTCTCAAGTTAAGGAGCTATTGTAATCAAGACTAGATTGGCTTGCTGGATCAAGGAATAAATTAAAGACATTTCACAGGATTCTTGTGTAAAGTAGAAATCAAATAAGTATTATCTTTCTCATGTGTATTATTGTTTTTCTTCATGTTTATAAATAATCATATGTGTTTCTATGAAATCTGAATGTTAAACTAGGAATGATATTTCATAACTAGCTTTAATGCTCTCTGTCTTGACTGTTTACATTCTTAATGTTTTCTGCTAAACTATCTTAGTCTGGGAATTCTTAATTTCCCCCTCACTTCTGTATTCCCCCCAAGGTCTATAGTAAAGGATTCTTGGTTGTCCTTTGCTCATGATCACTTCCCACTCTTCATCTTGATCCCAGTATAAGGATTCTTCATTGCCCTTTCACCCTGGTTAAGACTACCTCATCCATTGGAACGTGAAGATTTTCCTTTTGCTTTGCTAGCCTACCCTGTGAACTCTTCCTTTAGTGATTGATCTGATCCAGTTAAGCCATCCTTTGATTGAATCCATAGCCCAATAACTTGAAAGTCTTTCTCTGTCCATCTGCTCCTAGAATTCCACCACCCAACCAAAATCAAAACCATATGAGCACTAAGAACTAGCCTAAAATCCCACCAAAAAAAAGTTAACTTATAAAGAAATATCCCTCTCTGGACTTAGGTTGGCTAGAACCTGAGTCTAAAAGATTAGGTTTGTGGTTACCTCATATTATTCCTTCTTTTTATAACTTCTAAAGAAGACTTCTGAGTGATAACATAGTGGCAACCATACTGGGGATTCAAACTCTGAGTCTTAATAAACCTTTGAGAGATTTCAAATTTTTATTTCAAGCCTCTTGAAGGGTTTATTAGAAGTTATTTATAAAATTTCAAAAAAAGAAATAATTTGAAAAATATTGAAATCTGGCTTCAAGGAGAACTCACTATACTAGGGCCAACCCTGACCTAAACCCTCCCCAAGTATTTGACAATCCTAATATGATTTTAAGAATATCTAGAAGACGGGAAAGTTCAGCCAGTCCTACACCTTCAATTAAAGCAGATTCCTACCCGGATCAGTGGTTGTTTTAGAAGAGCTCCCCTTTGACGAGTATTTTGACCTTTCACTATTTAGAACCAGGTCTGAGAGTGCACTTGATGACATAGTTCTAGATCCAGAATTTACAGCTGAACTTGAAGTCCAAAGGGAAAAATTGTCAATTGATCAGTATCTTCTAAATTCCCCTCATTCATCGCTCTCCACTGTTAAGATCCCTGAATTTTCTGACACAAATTCAACTTCCTTTAGTTCACCATTATTCCCTCACATATCTGAAGTCCATTCCACACCTCCATTCATACCTTCACTTCCCCATCAACCTATCACTACCCATCAAACACCTAGTACCCCTAGTTCCCCATCAGCCTCTATACCATCCCTTGGTAACCAAACTCCAATTCATAGTCTTGCCCAACTTAGAGCCATGGAAAATAGATATGCCCCTCTTATGATGCCTACTCCACGAGGTGCCATGCCACAAGACTGCCAGAGTAAAATTGTCCTATTTGATGCCACATGATCCTACACAGCACAACAACATACAAGAAAGATGAAAAATCATTTCGAATTGCATGAAATTGATATTGGAGATGTCTAAATGAGAATTTTTGTCCAAATTCTAGCTGGCGATGTGAGAACATGGTTTAAATCTTTGCCTAACAAGAGTATAGATAGTTTAGAAAAAAATTATCAACAATTTTTAAATATATGGGAAAAGAAGAAGAACCCTCTTCAAATCCTTTCTGAATATAAAAACATCAAGAGGAGACCAAATGAAACAGTTCAAGACTATTGTACTAGATTTAATAGTGTATATAATGCAATACTAGCTGACATTAGACCCCCACTTGGCTTAGCTTTGATAAAGTTCCTAGACAGGTTTGACACTGATATGGCATTTCAACTTAGAAAGAGAGAGCCCTCTCTGGACTTAGGTTGGCTAGAACCCAAGTCTAAAAGATTAAGTTTGTGGTTACCTCATATTATTCCTTCTTTCTCTAACTTCTAGGGAAGACTTCTGAGTGATAACACATTCCTTCGCTTCCCGGAGGTCTGCAGCGCACTGTTTTGTAGTCTGCTAGATCTGCTCCATTCTTGATTCTCAATCATCCATGTCTGTCTCGTGTCCCTTCTTTGGTACCAGCTTCTGGTGATTGTGTTTATAGTCCTGTGCCCTTGTCTAACTCCTCGGGCTGTGAATACTATGCTTCGGCCAGTTAGTTAGAGAGTTGGCCCACCCGTGTAGGGTTTCAAGTGGTTTCCATTGACTTTGCCTCGGAAGGGTTCTCCATTGAGTTTGAATAGCTGGACCACACCTCCATCAGTGACCTATTTCACCACATATGGTCCCAGCCAATGCATTCTAAATTTTCCTGGAAATTTTTCAAACTTGCTATCATATAGTAGCACTAAGTCATTTACATTGAAGGTGCACAACTTGATATGGCAGTCGTTCCAGGATTTCTCACGCTGCTTTTGTACCTACTGGTGAAATCTGGCCAGAAATCATTCTTCCTCGAGCTCTTCTAATTGTGTGAGCCTTTCTTCCAGAGCTTTGCGGCCTGTCATACCTGTGAGTGCTACTATTCGCAGACTACGGATGATGTATTCCATCAGCGTGACTACTTCTGTACCATAGACCAACCGGAATGGTGTATGTCCTGTCAATTTCTTGCATGTTGTCCTGTACGCCCATAACATAGTGGGTACACACAGGTCCCAGTCGTCTCGCTGCGTGTTACATACTTTGGTCAGTGCAGTCTCCAATATTTTACTGAATGCTTCTACTATTCCATTGGCCTATGTGTGGTATGGTGTACTTTTCTGGTGATAAACCTGGGACTCTTTTTTAGTGCGTTGATGGTTTCATTCAAGAAATGTGTTCCGCAATCGCTCATTAAGATTTTTAGACAGCCAAATCATGTCAACACATTTTCGAACAAAAACTTTGTAGTCATAATGGTTGTGCAGTCCTTTACCGGTTATGCTTCCGCCCATCGTGTCAGGTACTTTTTTGTGGTGATGATGTAGCACACACCCATCTTTCCCTGAGGTTTGATTGGGCCCACAAAGTGGATTGCCCATTTCTCAAATGGCTACAGTGTCATTTGGGGATTTAGCGGCATCTTGTCCCTTTGTGATGGTTTTCCCATCCTTTGACATATATTGCAGGCCTTACAATGTGCTTTTGAATCCTGGTGTAGGGTTGACCACCATAGCTCTATGTGAAGAATCTTTTGTGCGGTCACGCATCTTGCATAGTGTCCTCTTGCAGTGCCCCATGTGCTTCCACAAGGATCTGACCTCATTCAAATTCAGGTACATATCTTCGCAGTATCTCGTCGTTGCCCATCTTGTAGAAGTGCCCTGCGATGATAGAAAATTCCGTCGCGCACACCACCAATTCCTTCTTTTGCTAGATTGAGTACTCCTTTAGCGCAGTTCTTGTTGTTAGAAAATGGATTATATCTTCGAAGTGTCCGTCCATGACGCACCCTACGAAGAGTTGTGCATCAAGTAGTCCCTCCTCCAAATTTTTTGGTTCCTCGCCCATCTCAATTTGTGACAAGTGGTCTGGTCCTTCATTTAAATGTCCTGGCTTGACTATGACCTCAAAATCATATTCTTGAAACAATAAAATCCATCTACATATTCGGCCCCCCAACCAAGTATTTCAACGCGGAATGGTCAATATACATCTTGAAATGTCCTCCAAGTAAATAGTGTCAGTAGTTTTGGAGCACGTACACCATTGCCAACCCCTCATGTTCGGTGGTAGAGTAGTTCTTTTCTTCTTTGGACAATCTTCAACTCACAAACATGATCGCGTGATCCACACACTCTGTGCCCTCTCGTGTGAGTACGACTCCCAACGTGATACATGGTGCATCAACATGTACATGAAATTCCACGTCCCATTTTGGGAAGACCAAGATTGGCGCAGAGGCTAGTTCCCCCTTTAGGACATCCAAACTCTTCATGCAATCATCATTCTAGAAATATGTAACATCTTTTTTCAATAACTTTTCCATCGGCGCAGTTATTTGGGCATAACTTTTGATGAACTTCCTATAGTATCTACTGTGTCCCAAGGTAGTGCACAATTGTTTAACACTTCATGGTGCTTCCAAATTGAGGATAACGGTAATTTTCACAGGGTCCACCATCAGTCCTTGTTTGTAGACCACATGTCCTAGCATGTTTCCAAAGGGAACGAGGAATGTGCACTTCTTCAAGTTCAATGCAATCTGGTGTTGGCAACAAGTATCCAGCATCAAACGTAAGCTTACTACATGGTGCTTAACTAATCCAAAAATAGTCCAATCATCTAGATAGACCTCCAAAAACTTGTGGATGTATTATTTGAACGTGGCTACCATGATGCGCAAAAATATATCTGGCACATTCTTTAGTCCAAATGGAATCCTAGTGTATTGAAAGCATCCCCATTCTATTGTGAAGGTTGTCTTGCTCCTATCTTCTGGTGCGATCTTGATCTGATGGTACCCTACAAACCCGTTCGTGAATGAGTATGCTTCCTGACCACCAACACTCTCTAGTACTTCATCTATGAATGGTGTTGTGAATGGATCGTGTACACAGGCATCGTTCAGTTTCCTGAGGTCTACGCATATTTCTATTTCGCCCTTCTGTTTTTTCTCCTATACCACTATAGGACTCACCCAGTCAGATTCTTCCACTGGTTCAATAATTCCGGCTACAAGCATTTTGTCTAATTTGTCGTGGACCTTTTCTTTATACTTTGGATTCAGGCGGTAAGGCCGCTGCTTAACTAGCTTTGTGTCGGGTTTCAGGATGATCTTCATTGTCCCTAAATCGCCCACGATCCCTTTTATATCCGTAATTTTGGTCGGGAATAAGTCTTGGTATTCGTGGAGTAACTCAACAACCTTATCGACGATGGTGTCATCCTAAAAGTCCCTAAGCGTTGTGTATTTTGGTTCTGCCTCTTTTTCAATGTTGAACTGCTTCGTCTTTAGTGGCGCAGTGATGCTGGGGTCTTCAAGTGATGGTCAACGAATCTCACGAGAGCCTTCTGTTTCTGAAATGTTAATGTTTCGTGGGTCCTCATCATCCTCCTCAACATTCACGTTATAACACTCTAGTGCGCTACTTAACTACATCTCCCATTCTGGCTAAAGTACTTCCATTGGCTCTTGTGGTATTTTAAAGATAGCGGCTTTCACTACTTGTAGCACATTGTCCACAGTATCTGACCAATGATCTTCAAATGTGAACGTTAACAAGAATCCCTTGCGCAACACATCCCATTTGCCCATACCATGGCGGAGCTCTATCTCCGTATACCAATTCATGGGTATGAAATCCAGGGTATGGTAGAATAGGTGCACCCATTCAGGTTGTGGCTCTTCCCCATAGACCTTGGTCCATTTTGCGGGATGCGTGCATGGACCATATCGTCCGTCATATTTGTCTACTAGTTGTACTTGGGGTTTTCCAAACCACAGGTGCATCATCCTTCTGCATCCGCACCAGTTGTCAAATGTTCCTTGATGCGTACCCCACCATCGTGTGGGTGTTGTGCATAGTGCCCACTTCAGCGCATCAAACCGCTACTGCTCTGGTACTGCACTTTCGAATTTGCTAAGAAATTCATCCACCGCTGACAATCCATCATATGTCGGCAACTCCCTTGCCTCTATTTTTACGCAACGCAATGACCTGATCATATGTTGCAGTTCAACATTGTTACTTCATGCAACAGATTCTGCCATCGCTCTATTTCTTCATCTGAATCAGAAGTGCAGGAGCTTTTACGTTCCCACAAAATCCTTCCATCTACAGTCGAATTCATCCAATCCTCTCCTTGTGCAGATATCTTATAGATACAGTCGAGATCGTCATCACTATCATCGTTGCGTGCCGGTTTAGTGTATCGCGTTCCCTTGGCTGGGTCTGTTGGTACTACTATGCGTAGTGAATTTTTCTCAAAAGTCATTTTGCACTTCTTCAAATTTATGACTCTGTTCATATCAGTAGCCCAATATATTCCTAGGAGCACGGGATAGGGATTGTTGTCATTGACAATCTCTATCACTTCAAAATCTGCCTGCACGCTCGCGCCTTCAATATCAACTGTCACCCCTTGCAATCTTCCCATGGGCAAAATCTTTTGTTGGTTCACCATCCATAACTAAATAGGGGAACATTGAAGCGCGGGTTTGCATATTTGTTCCCACGTTTGCTTTGGTAGTACATTCGTGTCCAAAATCAGATCCAGGATTACCTGATACATTTCATACTCGCCTATTTGCACAATCAACCTCATCTCCCTTCCTCTGCGTAGTGCATGCTTTCCAGGTTTTCAAACCACATGTAATTCGCCTCACCCCGCGCACCTAGTGATAAGTTCTTGTAGTCCTTTAACTGCCTTGCTGTCACGCAACAATTTCATGCATGCCTCCAAAAATGTAGTGAGCATGGAAGGATCCATTCCTGGTTCTAGTTGATTCTTACTACCTGAAGTGGAGGCCTCCGTGAAGCTCTTCTTAGCTTCCATTAATGTCTCCTTTGCACGTTATAAATCAAACTCGGATTCCTTTGTATGAGCCTTGCAAACCTACGTGCTTTCTTCTAGTTGCTTCCCTTTATCATGTCCCATTGTCACATCACTCCTGAGCATCATGTTTACATTTGGGTCTTCTTCGTGCAATTCAGACCTCATCATTTGTAAATTCTGGGTCGGAGGGGGCTGGAGTACCCCCTTTTCGTGCATCTTTGCTATCGACGAAGGGAAATCTTCCACCTCATGATCAAACTGATTACAGTACCAACATGATATCTTAGTCGGGTTCGTACAATCCTGGGCATAATGCTTTGGGCCTTCGCAATTGTAACAAATTATCTGGCCGCGATCCCTTCTTGGTCCCATTCCACCTCGACCCTGACCGCACCCTAAAACCCAACGCATGCCATCCCTACATTTGGGTCGAGGGCTTATGTTTCGATCTGTACCTTGTAGGCAGGAGTCTGACCCATCATTAGTTCATATCTTCAGCAGGTGCGTTCGTCATGGCCTACCAACCTACAGAAATTACAAAACAACTCCTGGGATGTCTATGTATATTTCTGCAACAGATGAAAATTATCTGTGGTATGTTTCCTCCCATCTGGAAAATCTGCACCATAATGTAGACGTTGCGCTCGACCCTGCCTGTGCCTTCGGTCTTAATGGCATTAGCCCTCCTCCTACCAAGTAGGTCGCCAACACTGGACAGTGATCTTTGTCGTGGCCCTGGACTTTGCATTTTATGCACCATACTTCCTCGCATGCCTCTGGCCGAGGTGCCTTATCCTGTTTCAAACTATGCATTTCTAGACACAGGTTCTGTAGTTGCGCATGGATCTATTGGACTCCCAATCCAGGGTCTTGTATAGGGGTCTCATGCAACCTCATTGCCATATCCAATGCTTCAGCTTGGGTGGAAAGTTTTTGCTATGATAGGGTCGTCCCTAAGTGTGGTGTAAGTGAGGCCACAAACCATGCATGATGTTGTGCATCCGTTAACATCATATTGGCTTCACAGATCATACTCTTCAGCCTTTTTTCCAGATCCCAAGGGGTCTCACCCAGAAGAATCGCGATCTCCTTAAACCTAATGATTGATTTTGCCTCTGATTTTGGCCTGCTAAATTCCTTGTTCAACGCAATTTGGATCTTTGCAATTCCTTCGTTCGGGTGGTCATTAGAATGCTTGATATACCATGTTAATGTGCGATCCTATAGAGCGCTCACCAGTGTAGCCTTTTTGATATTATCATCCATGATGCCCTGTGCTTCCCATATTGCTCTTACTACGAACCGGAATTGGTCTGGATCTTCATTCTCTACTCCTCTGAATACTGGTAGTTTGATCGCACTTTCCATACTGAATTGTGGAGGTGGTAAACGTGGAATTTGTTGCCTTATCAAACTTACCGCACTTCTCAAAGAAACCTTAGCAAGCTCGTCCTCGCTCTCCCATGAGGGTGAAATTAAGGAACTGTTTTCTAACTCTTCACTACTTCCGCTTTTGTAGATCTTTCCACTCTGTGTAGTCCCAAACATTAATTTATTCACATAACCCACTTTTCACAAATAGCATCTCAATCCAAGTATTCAAATATTTAATATACTTACCTCGCGGTCCCTTGAGAAAAATTCTCTCTGCCTCGCTGTAGCTGATGGTCGTGTCTACCACGAAATCAATGATAAATCCTCCTATTATTTGGTCAAGCCAGTGGTCTAAAACTCGCGCTATCTTCTCTTCCAAGGCTTCTAGTCTGTGCACTAGTATTGGAGTCCACACTATCGGTTTGTCGAGCCTACACCTTCCCTGGCCGTCTGCTAACTTTGCGATCCACTCATACAGATTAGATGGAAAAGATGCAAAGGAAATTTCATGGATTTCAGTGTACAAGTAGAGATTCAACCATTTCTCCTTAGATACTAGTGGATTTCTATTTTCCTGTGCTGCGAACTCGTGAATCTTATTGTTCAACCACTCTTCAATTTCTTTGTTTGTAGGGTTCCAGTGGCACGACATTAGACATCCTTTATGCAGATCCCGATTCCGACAATGGAACCATTTGTTGGCTTAGTTGGGCCTAACCCAGGTTCAGAGGTGATTTAGCCAAGTAAATCCCAGTACTACTAGCCCTTTTGGCAATAATTCGTCGAGCGTGGACTGAGGTCTCACCCAAAGTAGTATGGGAGGGTGCTAGAACCATGTTTCTGCACCCTTGGGATGTCTGATGGGCTTTTGGAGGACAACATTCTGACTTGTCGCTGCGTGCACTTGCGATCCCTTCGCGACTTGTGGTGCAACTTCCGCACAGCCCTACTTGGGGAACGATCCATATAGTACCCAAGTTCAATGCTATTTAAATGATTACTTAACTTGTGTGTGCGGGATTTATGGTTATTACAGCATAATCATCAATCATATCAGTGCGTGCAATTCATAAATGAATATAAACATAAAAAAGATAATGCACAACAATTACACAGAATTAGGATAAACTTCTCTTTATTAGTTTTTTTTCCCACTTACAGACTCAACTCTTCCCTGTGCACTCAGCTGCAGGGGTCTGCGCACTCAGCTGCAGACTCTACTAGGCCTCTGCGCACTTAGTTGCAGAGCCTCTTCCTACTACTACAACCCAAGACACTTAGATTTCTACTCTAATCTTGAACCATTCCTTCGCTACTCTCTCTCATCCATCACTATTGACTACTTTTACAACTTAGAGCCTCACTCTATTTATACAATCCCATGGTCTATGGACCATGGGTAGGCCAACTTTACACTTATTTACAATACAATGTTTAGGGTGGACAACCCTATGACTCAATTGTACACTTTGTGCTTCGCGCTCGCAATTCGCATAGTTTTACACTATCTTTGACCAAAACTTGGGCTTTGAGCCCCAAAACCTGTTATGGGGGGATTCCATGCCCAACAGGCAGTCTTAAGATGAAGCAGAAGGAAAAATTTAAAGATTTCAATCAGAGTTTCAATCACATCTTGAACAAGTTTTCGAACGACACAAAACCTCACGACTCCATCACCATAAACTACTACACTTTTGCCTTGCCGACAAGTATTGCGCAATTTTTAAAGTTAATTGCAAGATCAACATTGAAAGAAAACTACGAAGAGGCTATTTCTGTTGAGAAGGACCTGTGTGCTATTGGAGTCATCACATATGATGAAATCACAAAGAACTCCAAGGAAATGAGTAAGAGATCTCAGGTCTCTATCATTAAGGCTAAGGAAAATGAATTGAATGATATTGAAAGCATTAATCATCTCATCAAGTCCCTGACCACTGAAATGGATGACCTAAAAAAAGGGGCAAGCGAGACTACCATGAGTAACAGACCCCCCCAAGTTCATTCTTAGAAGGAATTCAGCTTCCAGCAGCAGCAATGATCAATTGAAGAAATATGTGTAGAGTTCCAATCTAGTTCTAAACATTGAGAATATTGGCACAGATTCGTATTTCATGTTTCATAATGAGCATCATTCAGAAAAGACGTGCCCACAATGGAACCAACTCATGAGAAAAATGATTGTGTAGTTTGTTGACTAAGTCATGGTTGAGGAACAGGCTGAGCCCAATGAAGAGAAGGAAGAAGTTGTTGTAGTTGATGAAGCTCCAAGAACTGGGTATGTAGTGAACATGTATCATTGCATTCTCGTAGCCCAAAAAAGTATTGATGATAAGAATCCTCCGAGTGATGGTCTGGCCCAAAAGAAGAGTAATCGATACAACTTGAGAAACCAAGGGCCAACCAATATGATTGAGATGCCAAAACAGAAATTCAGATTTTTTTCAAGAAAACTCAATCGTCTGGCTAAATCAACACAAAACACTCAGAGAAAGTCCGGGAAAATAGTTCCAATGAAAAGTGTTTCCGACAGCAGTAAAGACAAAATAATCCCTTCAAAAACCACAAGCCCAGTTACATCCCCAAACACCTTGGCCAGTCTTCTTGCTGTAGATTATAACAATGTAGAGGATATGAATAAGGTTCATGCAAACATCTTCCTATTTAAACTTACAAAGATCATGAGCTAGCAAGACATCCTTCTATAGGCACTTAGACAAAATTCTACCGGTAATGCTACATCTTCGGACAAGGGATCTAGTAAGTCTCCTAATGCTCTCACATATGTACTTAATGTATTGATGATAGATGCAAACAAACTCTTCCCACCATTCTTGTTAACATTTGAAACCTTCAATTTCAATGTACACAATTGCTTGTTTGATTCCAGTGCATCGGTAAATATCATGCCACTATCTATGGCCAAGAAGATCAATGATAAATGGGACAAGAAAGATGCATAGATCATTCAGCTAGAAAAAACTAATGTCTAAGAAATTGGTGAACTCAGGCATGTCATCATCCAGTTATTAGCTAATAGATGAATTCACACAATGTATCAACATTGTGATTGTGGACATTCCATAAGAATGTGGAGTGTTACTGAGAAAAGACTGGTCAAGCAAGATGTAATGATAGTTTGCCACAAACTGGTCACACTTATGGTTTTCGTATAGGGATAGGAACAATCATATTCCGGTGGAGTCAGAGAGATACATGATGCACACAATGTCCCCCTTGAATGGTCATAACGAGCCAATGGGTTTCACAAACTTTTATTTGTCAATTATTTTCTGGAAACACAGTTGTGGTGTTATGTTGCAGATCCATCCCCAGTTCCACCAGATGCACATTTGGATCTCCTTCCATGTGCAACTGGCGATAATGAAATTTGTACAATTGGTAGTAGTGGTTAGTAGCAGTAGTAGTACTAGTGCAATGAACAATCCTTGTACATATGATATGTAGAAAATGTACTTTGACGGATATAAGACACATGAGGGCTCTGGAGCTGGTTATGATTTAATAGACCTACTACAAAGAAAACATTTGATCTCTAGTTGCTTGGAATTCGAGTGCACGAATAACAATGCAGAGTATGAAGCACTCGTCTTGGGCTTGTAGAAGGCCATTGACCTCAATGTTGTTGTTCTAAAAGTGGTAGATGTCTTCGAAATTGTGGTGCATCAGGTACGTAACACTATACATTATGTGTCACCTCATCTTAAGAGTTATCAACAAGAGGTATGGAGACTCATCCCTCATTTCGAAGCTTTTAATATTATTCCAATACCAATAATGTGTAATGCAACTATAGATGCCTTGGAAATCACAACTGCTAGGATGTTACCTTTAAGGGATGAGTTTTCTATTGAAATTCTGTATAAACCATCCATCCCAAATAACATAAATAACTTAACATGTTTTTGATGATGACCAACATATATTGTACTTTATGGCAAGCACTGATGTATTCAAAGACACAGTGATCGATGAGGATGTAACGAATAGACACTGTAGGATGCAGATAGTTCAAGAAGAAGCAACCTCATCCTTAAGGGTGTGGTATCACTTGAAAATATTTATGATCTATATAACCGCTTCCATGGACCTGTGAATGCCAAGACCCACATTTCTACATTGTCGCATGAGCAAATCAACTTGGGAACTAAGAAAGATCTGAAATATGTCAATCTTAGTATTTGTTACATGCCACAAGAGAAACAACCCTTCATCCGCTTATTAAAGTAGTACAATGATGTATTTGCATGGACTGTTGGGAGTGGGATCCCCCAAGGGAAGTTTTGAGGCTAAGAGCCCATGTTTAAGTCAATTTTTGTAATATAATTGTAAAGACTCTGCATTTTGTGGTCACGGAGCACGAAGGTGTTATGCGTCAAAAAGGGTAATCCGCCCTTAGTTTTGTAAAGTAAATTCGGCTATAAGAAACCTACCCATGGTTTGCAGACCATGGGATTGTATAAAAAGAGCTAAGCTCTAAGTAGTTAGGGCAATCAGATAAGAAATGGCAGATCATGTAATAGAGAAATAGCTATGAAGTAAGAAGTCTAAGTTTCAGGTCATAGCGTAGGTAGAGGCTCTACAACTGAGTGCATAGAGGCCTAGGGTAGAAGTTCGCAGCTGAGTGTGTGGACCCCTATAGCTGTGTGCACAAGGTGGATGGAATTCGTAAACACTTGGAAGATATTAATAAAAGGAGTTATTCTGCAATTTCTGTGTCTTTGTTCTGTTGATGTGTTTGGATATTTTATGTACGAATTTCCTTTATTATGCTTATATGATGTGCGAATGAATCCAATTACATTGAATAATCGAATGAAATTATGAATATCTGCTTATGCGGTGTTAAATGTAAGTATTTGACGAGATAAGAAAATAACTTAGGATAATTGGGGAATCTGCACGACACACTTCCATAGCAGCGAGAAATTACCTAAGCCATAGTTTAGGGCTGTGTGAAGGTTGATCGTATACTTTCGCAAAGGTATTGAAGCCTTGAATAAAGGGTTTGCCTTGCAAGCCCTAGAGTGGAGCCACCTGTGTGAAGGCAAGGATAGAGGGAATCAAACGACATAAAAACCATCTCAAGGTGCGGAAACTTGGTTCCGGCATCCCCCCATACTTCTTTGAGTGAGACTTCGGTCCGCACTCCACGGGCTGATGCCGAAAGGGAACGTAGTGTAGGGATTTGTTTGGCTAATTAACGTTGAACTTGGGTCAAACCACCTCAAGCCAACATGGACATACGATGAACTCAAGACTTATGACATGTAAATCATCCAGCATGCAATACCGTTCAAGGAAGGTCGAAGTCATTTCAGTAGAAATTAAGGAAAGTTCACCCAACACATGAGCCCCTCATACAAAAGGAGTTGAGAAAATTGCTAGATGATCATATCATTTACAAGGTGCAACATTAAACGTGGGTATCAAACTTAATCCCTGTAATAAAGAAGCCTGCGGAGATCTGCCTGTGCATAGATTTTCACAATATCAACCGCGCCTCAGACAAGGAAAATTACCTAGTGGTGTCCATGGAGCAAATATTGCAAACAATATATGTGGCCGAAATGTTTTCTTTGCTTGATGGATTTTTTGGTTACAACCAGGTTTTGGTAGTAGAGCCCGACTAACTGAAAACTACGTTTTGGACAAAGTGGGGTACATTCACATTTTGACAGATGCCGTTTGGGCTAGTCAATGTCGGTGCAACATTTCAATGCATGATGGACATCGCCTTTCATAGACTTATTGGATAGAGCGTAGTGGCCTACTTTGATGATGTGATAGTGAAGCTATTGAAGCCTGGAATAGAGGGTTTATCTTGCAAGCCCTAGAGCGGAGCCATCTGCATGAAGGTAGGGATAGAGGGAATCAAACGACATCACAATCATCTCAAGGTACGGAAACTTGGTTCCAGCATCCCCTCATACTGCTTCGGGTGAGACTTCAGTCCACGCTCCGCAGGCTGATGCCGAAAGGGCTAGTAGTGTAGGGATTTGTTTGGCTAATTAACGCTAAATTGGGTCAGGCCCCCTCAAGCCAACAAATGGTTTCGTTGTTGGGACCAAAATTTGCATAAGAGATGTGTGATGTCGTATCACTAGAATCCAACTAAGAAGGAGATTGGAGACTGGTTGGATAGAAAGATCCAAAAATTCACGATGCAGGAGAACAGAGACCTGCGACAGACAAAGGAACAATGGTTGGACAGATACTTGTATATAGAGATCCACGAGATGTTTTTTTGCTCCTTCCCTATTGAGCTAGTCACTCTATGCTTGGAAGGTTTCAGAGATGAAGGCAAATTACTTCCCCCCAAAGGAAGATGTCATTTTAATGAATGGAGCACCCACAAATTTTTATGTGTTAGTGTCTGGTGCTGTGGTAGGTATCTTTCTGAACGTTACAAAGTCCAAAATTTCAGAACTTTTAGGTGGTTCGCTTTATTTCTTTTGCCGAATGTGTCTTCAAACAGAGAACTGCAAAAAAGAGTTGTAAATGTTGATGTGGCGCTAGAATAACATTGAAATTTTGTTTCATTTTGCAAGACAACTAGCAGACAAAGACAAGGGTAAAACAGAGCAGGCAAGCTAATTTTTTTTTTAAAGGAAAGTGATTATTCATGCTCTTAGTATCTTCTTGTTAGGAGATTTATTACATAATAAGCATGAATATTAGAATGTTTGCATTTCATTTGCAAATAAATTTGGAACAACCATTTGTTTCACTATATGTTTTAGTCACATTGGAAAATTTGAAGTACAAAAATGACATGTTTCATTACAAATGACTTGTTTGTTTTACCCCAGGCATTAATAGCACATACATTACTTTGAAATCAGAAAACTAAGTCAGTTGGTTTATTTACTGTAAACTTGTCTCCTGCTACATTCCAGACTCTTGGGCAATCCCAATATTACAATTCATAATGCTTATAATCAATGTTGCATTAAAAAATAAATGATAAGTCAAAGAGTGTTTCAATTTTATTACGAAGTAGATTTTTATGCACATGTTTATTTTCATTAGGATTTATTGAATGAACCATCAAGTTCCAGTGATTTCTACAGGAGCCCTAGACTGCATCCAGATATTTTTATGGGATAAGGCTGGCTGATCTAAACCTATTGGAGAATTCAATAGTTCAAACTATAATTGAGTTTCTTAGGCCAAAGGATTTGACAAATCCCATCCATCCATAAGGTTGCAATATCCTACACCCCCACAATTATGCATTTGGAGGATCTACAGAGGTATGAATATCTAAACTAGTTAAAACTAATTTATAAACCCGAGATCCTTGATTGCTTATATATAAGTATGTGCATGGTTATCCAACTTGAGTTTCCGGCTAACAATCTTAACTAGACTCATAGAGTAGCATAAGGTTTTGTATCAACAGTTTGTTGATGCCTGCACCTTGAGTGTCGCATTGCAATTCATGATCTTAGAAAAATGAGCAAATTCTACTACATTGCAATTCATGATCTTAGGGAAAATGGGAAAATTCCGCTACATGTATTTAACGAGTATGTATAGAGAAGCGATTCTAGATTTCATGTTAGAGAATAGAGTACAGAATAGGTGGACACATATGGATGCATCGGTCTTCTTGGTACTCTTAATATGATCACACAAATATCTCAATATAATTGAGCATAGAGTTTTATTTTCCTAGTTTATTATAGAAAACTATAACAAAGGGAATGGAGATACTTATCTTTGCTCATACGTATTGTGAAAAAATGCAATTAAATTACTTACAATATACATGAAGAATGGTGAACATTCTCTTTAGCCAATTGAAAGAATTGCAACATATTTTAAAACCATTTTGTAGTCAAGAGGTTATAAAAAATACCCACAGTAAAACAAAACTGAACCGCCTATTTCCTCAATCCAATTTCAACATGGTATCAAAGTTATTTATGTGATTGTGATTCTTAGGAATTTGCAACGCAAGGAGAAAGGTATAGAAATCAGAGGAATTCAAATTTTTTTTTAGATTTGGCAGTTTGTGCAGACAACCTCAGGTGTGAGGACAGATTGGATGGATAAAGGAATAGCAATCAGTGTATCAAAAGAAATTCAAACTATTTTTTAGATTAGGGAGTTTGTGCAGCTAGCCTCAGGTATGAAGACAGATTGGATGGTGCCTCAAATTTATTATGGTGAAAGGTGAGGGTTACATTTGTACTAGAAGAGAATAATCTCAAGGATATTGTGACTCTGGTTATAGATCTATAGCAGTTGACAACTCATGACGAAAGGGAAGTGAAGGCTAAGTGGATGATTATGGATGATGCTATATTGGATCATTGTATCCATTGTATATCCAAGAAAAAGATGGTGAATGAGATGTTTGATGGCTTAGTTTTTCTACCCCAAATGGTTTATCCCTGGGAGATTAGGATTTTTTGATAGAATGCCAGGGATTAATTGAACTAGTTGTTGGAGATGTTGCTGGGCACTTGGCTAATTTCATGCCCACAGGCGTATTATTCAGTTCCTCTTGGGTAAGGCTCACTAGGGACACTATTCACCAAAGTGGACAAGCATCCAGTAGGTTTCCCTGCAAAGTATTCCTTGGAAAAAGAATCCCCAAGGGGTTAGTTCATGCATATATTTTTATATTTGGTAACACATAAGTTTAGGTTTAAGGGTAGATGGCACAAATTCTATACCAAAATTCGCAAGGGGCTTTGATTGTGAATGCATCTGATATGGATTGATGATTCTCAGGAAAGAAACTCTGAAAACCATGTCACCTAGGGAAGTCGTGTAATTGCAAACAATACAAAGCGCAGAGAATATGGTAGCTTATAAGTCTTGGTTCTTTTTCCCCTGTATTATGTTATTGACAAGTTTGCAACCAGTTCATACAACCATGTCAACTAAGGAAGTCGTGCAATTGCAAGCAGTATAAAGTGCAGTAAATATGGTAGCTTATTTTCATGATTAAAGAAGATTCTTGGATCTTGCCCCCCTATACTATATTTTTGACAATTTTGCAACATGTTCATATTGAAGTTCGCATTTGCTGAACTACATTCTGTTAAGGATATGCTTCAAATAATATCGGATCTAAGTTATGCATTGTGTTCAAAATTTGCATCTACTGGATAGCTTGCTCCCATCAAATACCTTTGGATTTGAGATAGATAAAGTGCTTATTTCTTATGATTCTAATGAGTTGTGGCACATGTGGCAGTGTTCTTAGTAACTTGGAAGGGGTTATGGTCATATCTTCCATGTTCTGTTGGACTTCAAAGGACCAAATAGTTTTGAGCTTGGACTTCAAAGGAATGGGTAGTTTTGAGTGGACAACGATTATTTGTTCTTAATTCAGACATGTTACTATCTTTTCTTGATTCTGCTAAGCAATCTAGTTTGAAAGAAGATTTTGATTTGGAGAAGACACAACAATATAGTTTGAAAGAGGGTTTTCTTTTGAGAAATACATAGGTAGTTTTTTATCGCCTCCAGAATGAGAACAACATTGTTAATTATGACAAAGAGGAAATGCTATTCAAATGAAATTTTAATCATTGGTATCAAATACTTTGACTCTTCCAATACTTGGGAGATTTGAGATTTGAGGCACGAAACTTTCCAAGAAAAAATGCTTCCAACTCAATTATTTCAGTGCCCTGTTCTCAAGACTCCATATCAATACTCGATTCTCAAGATCAGAGAAGAATATCCGACTCAACTATTCCTGGACATACTGTTTTAAGCTTGTTTGTGTAAGTTAACACCAATAATTTCATTTTGCAGTTCACTATGCTAGATACCTTTCATATTTGCTTGCTGCTAGATATCATGATCCAAGTAGGACATGGATTGGTGCTGCATTTCCATATTTTATGAAACAAAGCCTTTGGATTCTCTATATGACTGCAATCTATTTTTCCATTACGATTTTGACCATTTTTGGATATGGAGACCCGCATGCTGAAAATACAAGAGAAATGATATTTGAAATCGTCTACATGTTATATAATTTGGGTTTGACTGCATACATGATAGGAAACATGACAAATTTAATTGTACATGGCACAAGCGGAACCATGAAATTTGCAAGGAATATATTTTTAATAGATTTGTGTATAGAAAAGTTATGCCTACATATTCTCTCTTTTCAATGCAAAAAATGCAAAAATGCTACATCATATGAGGATTTGACTTTCATTTTGATTGCAGAGGGATACAATTCAGGCAACTTAAAGATTTTCTTTTAGGAATTGGTTGCCGCTACAATTGCAAGATCAAATGTTATCACATATATGCTTGAAATCCAGGACAGAGGGATTACAGTGAGAAGAAACATTAAATGATCTGCCAAAGGCCACCATCCACGCAAGCATTGCAAACGTCTTGTTTTTTCCTATTGTTGATAAAGTGTATCATTTCCAAGGAGTGTCACATGATTTTCTTTTCCAGCTGGTAAGTACTACCTAATTATGGTAAGGACACCTTATTTTTTCTTCATGAACTCTCCGAATTTGGTATAAAATGTGTACTGTATTTGAAACTTCAATTTGCCATTAAATTAATGTGACATGAATTCCCACAAAGGAGTTCAGAAATGTGCAATTAAGTTGAGCTTTCATCTTGTCATTCAATTGATGGACACTGAATATTAAATATAAGATAAATATATAGGAGTAGCATGTGAGTGTCACTTTTATAAAGAAGTTTCTTTTTATTATTAATAAAAATATAGATAGTTAGTTTCATTTTAAAGGGTTATAAATATGAGTTATAAAATACAAGACTTAAAAGGTTGTAAATATTTGAAGTGTTGTAAATCTGAGTTATTAATTGTTTTTACTCAAAACTTGATAAATAGCAATTTAGCATTTTATTGTGATGCCAATAATTAGAGGGATTTGTCATGCTGGGGTGATAAGAAATTTAATATTCCAAGAAGATGAGGTAGTAGTAGATTCTAAATAAATTAGCAATGCAACAACATAAATGTTTGCAACAAATTTAGAGGGATCCACCTTGTTGAATAATGCACACACTATATGGATAATGGATTTCTTAACTTTATATCTTACCGCATTTTCTTTGCAACATCTGGTAATAATATTTATAATATCAAGTGTCCATACAACATGGGAGTGCCATGGCATCTGACCAAAGCTTATGACAAAAGCTGGATGGACTCCTTTCCCTTCATACGAGGATCATTCTGTGATTGCAAAGCTGCAACTAGATGTAACCAATTTTGAACACAATTAATATGACCACGATTGTCTGATGGTTGTCTTAGGCGACAAATATAGACTGCAAATGTAGTCTCTGTTTTCAGCAGACCGTAGTATACTTTATGTTCAGAATATGGAGTTTCATGCCATCTATTTGGGTAAAATGAAAGGTTATGGTCATAGTAAGATGTAGGTCATTCTACTACCTGACAGAGAGTCAGAAACGCTGGAGTTGCCTATGTAGGTTACTAGAGATACAAAAAGACTGAACGACAAATGGGAACCGAAACGACTCAAGAGTCTTGGGGATTGGGCATATAAAACTGATTAGTAATGTACCAGTACAGTGCCAGTGGCAAGACGAAAATGGGGAGGGAACTTTGTGCAGCTATCCTCTGCCAACGGTTTTGAACATACTTTTCAAGGTCTGTCATAAATATGAAAAAAGACCTGAACCGCTACACTAAACCCGTTAACTTTGGGTAATGTCATGGAAAAAACGAGAGGAAGGTTCATGCTTTTCAGAAAAAGAGGGTGGAGAATCCTTATAAATTGTTGCAATGAAGTACATAGTACAGCCACCGCAGCACACAAACTCTTTTGAGATTGACCTTCACAACCGTGACAGTGCAGACACCAACACCAATAATTCTTGCTGTGAAGAATCCATTCCATCACACAAACCACAGGAATCATGCTCAACTTTGAAATCTGTACCAAAAAATCCATAAAAAATCCACAAGCCCAAGATAAGAAATAGTTTCAAAGATCTGATGCTAATCAAATTAATGCAGATCTGCGAAGGGAGCGGATTGAAAAATGTTCCGAATTGATAAAACCTAACTGAATATATTTTCACCTGATCAAATCCAACTGAGTTTAACATGAGACTCAGGTTCATCCCCACAATACATTATTGGCAAGAACAGAAAACCAGAGCAATTACCACAAAGGCACTTCCTTGGCAGAAGAATTCCCGGTAGCATTTGACACAAATCCCACCAATGCAGTTAGAGTGACGTGGAAAGCAGCTAATGTTGTAGCTGTATTAACAGAAAACAGAAGATTGCATAAATCTTTACAAGAAATGTAGATCTATAATCCGACATCATGATTTCACGGATGAGTTTTATTGCTTACCAAATCTGAAGTCACAGCCATCTATGGAGGTTACTTGCTTATTGGCCATGATAATCCCCACTGAGGTTATGGGGTTCATAGAGCGTATTCCTATGTTGGGTACAGATAATTTCTTCTCTGAAGCCATCTTCAACAAAACTGCCAACAGAACTCTAATTCGAAATGGCTGGCCTTCGAAATTAGTGGTGGGAAAGGGCTGATTATGTAAAAATCTTGCATACCCTGATGGCTTTGGTCACACAAACATTCAACAAACGCGGTATGTTTCCTCCTAGTAAATTACGCATCCAATCAACTGCCAATTTGGGATTTGATCACGGCGAATATTTTCCTGCCATTCTCCTTCCGCGATTTAATTATATATACCTTACTTCAATCGCAAGTACCGTTGGAAAATCCCTAAAAGGAAGAAAGATCGTCGAAGGAAGCGGAATGCATTAATCAAGCGAGCTGCGTGTCAACAAATACATGGCGTACTCTAAGCGAGCGAGATGCGTTCTATCAAATTAGAAGGTCGTGGCGGGGACTTTGTTTGAGGGAGGAAAATGCATTAATACAGGGAGCTACGTGCCATCAAATACAAAGGTTATGGCTTGGACTTTTGCATGCATGTAGGTATATTAAGTATTTGCAGTTATTTTAAGGCCTTCTTTTCTGCACTTACCTTTGTGCTGGATCTACGATCATAATTTTACCTTAACAATATTACAGGTGCAGAATCAGGTTTTGATTTATCATTGGCAATAGAGGTGTTTAAAGGGTAGTTGCCTATTTACGGGCATAATGTTTATTAATAGTGTGATGAAGGTGTTTGGTTTTTCTTTGGAAGGAGGCGGGGGTGTTCTCCTCTTTTTTGCAAAATTGTTTTTTTACAAATTTTGCCAAGCCTTTTGATTTTTAGCAATTTTTGTAGTTCAGGTCTGAATCATAGCTAAACTCAATTGATCATAAGGGCATGCCTTAATGAAATAAGATTTGTTTGATCGGTGTCATAGATACTTGGGATAATCTGACTGGTCATAAAGATGGAAGACGCTGGAGAATCTGAACACGCACCTGCAGATTCAAAGGCCAATTATGGAGGTGCACTGGAAGTGGTATCAATTCAAAATGAGAAGGGTATGATCGATAAAGGGAAACCAGATAATTATAGGACGATGATGCAGTCTTATGAAATTCCGTTTCACAAGCCAAAGGTAAGCAAGCATGCATTGTTATTTTGTGCCCATATCATAACCTTAAGTCATGGGAGGTTATTGGGATTGATGAAAATGGGGTGCTGTAAGATCCATCAAGTTCAATTGAAAAAAAAAAAATTTTTAAATAAATAATTTCTTAAAAATAAAAGCAATAAAGAGTACCTCGCATTTTTCCTCGAAAGAAAGAAAGAAAGCAACGTAAACAGTATCTCACCATCTCTATAGGTGATGGATGCAATCTCATAGAAAACATGTTTTATATTTCCATATCATCATTAGGTACATATTATATATTCACAAAGCAAAATATATATATATATATATATGTGAATTTGAATTTGAAGTTACTTCAAATCCAAATCCAGTAGCATATAATCCAGCATTTACAGTGGGATCTGAAATTCTGAAACTACTTTGAATTCAACAATGTATATTCTAATATTTGAAGATACTTTGAATTCAACGATGTATATCGTAACATTGCAGGTACTTAAAGGTAATTTGAATTTCAGTGTGTATCGTAACATATATAACGTTAATTGCCCTGTTGCTGGGTACTTTTTGATTGCTTCATCACTGCATATGCTTATTTTAATTTGTTAAATATCTTTTTTTGTTATATGAGATAATTGATGGGAATGTCTACTATATAGATTTTTGGAAAGCGAGAAACATTGTTTCTAGCTTATCAGACACTTGGGGTGGTGTATGGAGATATTGGAACCTCTCCCTTGTATGTCTTCTCTTCTGTTGGTGTTGAAAATCCAAAGGAGAGAGAAGTACTGGGAATTCTCAGCGTCATATTTTGGACTTTAACCATGATTGCCCTGGTCAAGTATGTTATGATTGTCCTTCGAGCAGATGATCATGGAGAAGGTAATGGATTTTATTTCAAATGTGTTCCACTTCATTTATAGCTTCTAAGACTGCAAATGCTTGGATTTCAGAGATTTTCCTCCTTTTGAAAAAATACCTTTCTGTGGCTATTGAGGGTTGGCTGTATTGAATATGTACATTAGCACAGACCCATTTAGACCAGGGTTTGATATGCATTTAGAGGGATATGCATTTCAAGGTTGCATATTTTGCCATTGGAGACACATCCAATCTTGAACTTCATCATCGTTGTGAATTTTGTCGCTGCTTACTTCCATTTCCATTTCTTTGAATTCGAGATATGCAACCTCCTGCTTCACCTTTGAGAGGTGCATCTGAGACCCACTTTGGATGGATTTGTGCCACTAAATAGAAATATTTAATATTCAAAAGTAATTGATGGTTTATCATAGAGTGCAGGTTAGTGCTAAAGTGTGAACTGGTTTACAGGAGGCACATTCGCTGTATACTCCTTGTTAGCTCAGCATGTCAACCTTGAAAAAAGCACTGGCAAGCAATTCAGGCGCCTTGCATCAGATACCAGATTGAAGTTTTTCAGTACGGAAAATGGTGGAAAGGCAATCAACTCGAAGACAAAAGAATTGCTTGAGAAGAGTGCAACGGCTCAGAGAATTTTGCTGATTGTTGTTATGATGGGCACTTGTATGGTCATTGGCGATGGAGCGCTGACTCCTGCAATATCAGGTCTGCCCATAAATGTATCTCAAAAAATTCTTTCACGTCAAACTAGTATCAGCTTGGCACCTCAACTCAATGCTCCATCACACATGTTGATTTTGTTCCAAATTATGATACCTTTTTCAATCCTGCAGTGATGTCAGCTGTGCAAGGAATTCAGGCAAGGAACAATAACATGAGCCAAGGTAAGATGATATAAGAATGCGAAGTAGACACTATTAGCATATTGGGATTTAATCAAGTTTTCCAGTATGGGTTAGTTTATTTGAAGGAGGGATGCAGCTCCCTATCATAAACATGATATCATCTGTGTGTATAATGTGAATTATGGCATCCCACTTCCTGACATAATTTATGTTTTCGTATGTTAACAAATGCAGGCGTTGTTGTACTCGTGTCATTTATTATCCTGTTACTACTGTTCCTTTTTCAAAAACTCGGTACAAGTAAAGTTAGCTTCTTGTTCTCACCCATAATGATTGCCTGGTTCGTGACCAACACAATGATAGGATTGTATAATATTGTGAAATATTATCCTGGAGCATTCAAGGCATTCAACCCATATTATATATACTATTACTTTCATGAATATCACAAACAAGGATGGGTGATGCTGGGAGGTGTAGTCTTATGTATCACAGGTATTGATTATTCTCATGATGATATCCGTCTCATTTTATTATATAGTATTGGAACTGTTTTCTAACTCAATTGATAAATCCATACCAATGATTTTCTCAAACAAATTTCGTAACTCCATCCTAATTTATTTATGCTAAAGCTATACAAATAGAAACACTTAACATCAGTTCTTTGTTTTGCCCGGATCCAGGTGCCGAGGCCATGTTTGCAGACTTGGGCCATTTCAACAGGAAATCAATCCAGGTCCAAGCTATATGTCAAGGACAGAAATATTAGTATTTAATTATACATGTGTGCTTCATCCTCCTTAAGTTTTAGTACCATAATGAGAAATTTGTTTTTTTGGGTGCAGCTTGCTTTCTGTGTGTTAGTTTACCCATCTCTGCTTATCACATATACGGGACAAGCGGCTTATTTGATAAAGAACCCAGGGGACATAGGTTCTACATTTTACAAAGCAATACCACAGTCTGTGTACTGGCCAATGTTCATTGTTGCCACTTTAGCAGCGATTGTAGCCAGTCAAGCATTGATTACAGCAACATTCTCAATCATAAAACAGTCCATGGCTCTTAGCTGCTTCCCTCGAGTGAAGATTGTGCATACCTCACAAAATTACGAGGGCCAGATCTATTCACCTGAAGTTAACTATGTTCTCATGGTTATCTGCCTTGCAATTGTCGTAGGATTCCGGGATGGAACACAAATTGGCAATGCATATGGTAAGAATATCTGAATTTATATCTAACAACAGAATTTGGTAGTTTTTATGGATTGTTTTGAGTTTCCCAGGATAATTTTAGGTATTTGGTGGTGCAGGGGTCGCAGTGGTTGGGGTCATGTTCGTTACGACGTGCCTAGTAACCTTGGTCATGCTCGTGGTTTGGAACATGCATGTTTTGCTTATACTACCCTTCACTCTGTTTTTTGCTATCTTTGAAGGAATTTATCTATCATCTGTATTGAATAAGGTGCCACAGGGAGGTTGGTGTCCCTTCCTAATTGCAGCAATTTTTCTGACCATAATGTTCTCTTGGAATTATGGAAGGCAGAAAAAGTATAAATATTTAGCACGGAGAAAACTCAGCATAGAAGGATTGAATGGATTGGTTGCCGGGGTGAATTCACGTGTACCAGGAATTTGTTTCTTCTGCAGTGACCTTATTTCCGGCTTACCACCGATTATTGAGCATTATGTAAAGAATGTGGGGACTCTGCATGAAGTTCTTGTCATTATCACCATAAGAATGGTTCCAGTCAAGACAGTGCTTTTGTCGGAGAGATTTATGGTTGGAAAATTAGAACCAAAGGGTGTATATAAATGTGTAGCCCAATATGGTTATAAAGATGTCCCGAACATGGAAGGATCTGAATTTATCAACCAGGTTGTTGAAAGCTTAAAGGACTATCTCAAGCTTAGAGGAACTCATTCCTCCTCACATGACATAAGTTATGCAAGCAGAAATACAGTGGCAGAAAGTAACTACTCTGTAGATGAGGAATTGCAGCAGCTTGAATTGGCAAATAATACAGGGGTTGTGTATGTTCTAGGAAAAATCACATTAAAGACTAATAAAAGCACTGGTCCTTTTGAAGGATTACTGATTGACAAGCTCTACAGGTTTCTCCAAAACAATTGCAGGTCGACTCTGTCTACTTACAATATACCACCTGCGCATTTACTTCAAGTCGGAATGGTGCAAGAAATTTAGAGTTTGTTCACACATAACTGTTAGAAGACAATGAAATCAGAAGCTTTTACTCCTAATAAAGCTTTTAGGGCCGTAAAATTCCTGATCGCTGGAAAATAAGATATAATTTTGTAATATTTTTACTATTTTAATAGATTTATAAGATTTCAAAATGCGAATTTCCATTGAGATCAAAAGAAATGAGTATTAAGTTTTTTACCATTTCTGCAATAAATCATGCATCATTTAGAGTGAACTGGTCAATACATGCCATTTAGAGTGAACTGGTCAATACATGTTTTGTGACTCTGGTGGAATGGAAAAAAATGATAACAGCTCATTACTTTTCAGTTTCAATCCTTCTTTTACAGTAAGGCTCTTATTTTTTGATGAAATGCAGAGCTTGATAAATTAAAATTTTCAAGAAATCCCAGGTAGTAGAGTTTATTAAGAGGATATTTTAAATTTTAATAGTAACTTTTTTTTAATCCTTTGTCCTTTGAAATTTGTGCACTTTCGAGTTATTTGGGGCTAAGTACTAATTCATGTGTTTGGGCTAAGTACCCGTTCATGTGTTACAGGCCCAAGCCACCAAACAACACTTTTCCCATGTTAGGTCCCTTCAAATTCTGAATCTAAAAAGCCATCACTCTTCTGGCCTACAAGCCACCAATCCTAATAAGGGTAAAAAGCCCAGCAATAAGATCCCATGCTTCCACTATACTCTCTATTGCTTTATAATCCAATATGTTTCTCATCTTATCTTTTCATTTTGTTTTGAATGAGGAGCCTTTACAGCCTGCAATATAGTATGCTCTAGTTTTGAATTTAGGCTTAATGCATTTGTAAAGTGCATTTCGATACTGAAGTATACAATGTACTGAAGGCATGTTTCTTATAATGTCTATAAAAAGAAATTCACAGTATTAATCAATGTTTAATATGTAGCAATTGGAATACTCCGTGAGCATCATTCCATTTTCATATATTCATTTGTTTGCTTGCACATTGATGACCATAATCAGTCTTATAAAGATACTATTAACCACGGCAATTTTCCCATTTGAAACATTTACAGTATTGTAATTCTCAATCTTCTTGTGACAAACGTAGGAGTATTGGAGCTTCCAAGCCATGAAGAAAAGAAGCAGATTTTAATGTGGAAAATAAATTTTATCTTTTTATTGTAAATAATTTTATTTTATTTATTTTATTTCTAATTAAACAATGGATAGAGGTAAGATTGAGTAGGTAAGATTTTTTTAAAATGTGAATGCATGAAAAATTTAGAAAATAAATTATGAGAGATTATAGGGAAAAGTTTTAGTAGTAATTAGCAAGTTGTTAAGATTGAAAAATAATTAGAAACCTTAGAAACTATTGGAGTGCTTTCAGGTTTTAGAAAAGCTATAGATAGACAAGATTTTGTGAATAAGGCAAAAGCAAGGTTGTTTTGAAGTGGATTGATTTATGGATCAGGGTATTTTTTTTATTTTTATTTTTTGTTATGTACTATCTTTCTAATTAATCACATGAATAATTTTGTGGTTAACATTATCATTGTGAATAAATAGCAACGCAGTATTCTATAACGCGACTTTTTAAAGCCTTTCCGGCAGATTTTACCGGTCAAAATCCGGCAGCAATTCATTGGAATCCCAAGTTTAATAGCTAGTTTCTGCACAATCAATGGCTCCCAGGGGTTTTTCAGGGCGCTGAATCCAAATATGCAGTTAAAAAACCATTTTAACTGCTAAAAATCGAGATTTAACCTCATTTCTTCCGCCGGATTCCGTCACCGGAATCTCCAAAAAGTCGCATTATAGACAACTCCAATAGCAACAGGGTGCATCAAGTTCTAGAATTAGCTGATATGAAAATAATAATATTTAATAAAAACTAATATTAACCGTTAGTTTTTAGTCAAGAGATTATAACTAGGAAAGTCAATGGTAAGAGATATTAATATAATTTATATAATTATTTAATATTAAATTATTAGATTATAACATCACCGATTAGTTATTGAAAATAAAGTTTAGTAAAAAACTATTAAAATTGAATAATTAACATAGTTATTAAAATATTATTATTAATAGGTATATATATATATATATATATATAATTTAGAGAGAAAATGATTAAATAGATAAATAAATAAAAAGATGAGAAAATGAGAAAATAAATTATTAAGAGTAAATAGAAAAAAATAAATAAATAGAATTTAAAAACAAACAATAAAATAAAACTTACAAAGAAAGAGCAAGAACCTAATTCTTGCTTAGCTTCCAATCATGGTCTCTATTAAGATTATTGGCTTGTTTATCAATTTCAATGGTCTCTCTCAACTTCCTATTTTGTTTGTATATGCTATTTAAAACATTGTAAGCCTAAGGGGAAAACTAATGGCCAAATGAATGTAGAATCCAAGAGAAAAATGTATAATTATGAGTTTATGCATGTACATTTTTCCTTTGTTTTAATGGAAATATAGATTTGCCAAAGGAGGCTCCGTGACTTTTGTATTATTGTGTGTGTTATTTTAAATGCTTGGAGATGTGGCAAATAATATTTAATTGAGTATACACTGAAATCTGTGCATGTAATTTAGATCGAGAATTTGAACTTTGCAAGAAAAATTCATTTTTTCTTGCATCAAGTGGTATCAACGCTAGTAAAGCTCTTTAGAAGTGGAATTCAAAAGTTGAATTTCTGGTTGATGTAGAGGTTTATATTTATGTTCTAGTTGGTAAATGATTTTAGATGATTGCAGAATCAAAGTTGAGATTTTGGGTCTTGGTTCTTGATGTTTGAAGATGCAAATTTGAATGTTTGCATTTAAACTCTGGTAAAGTTTTTTGCAAATTGTAACAACATAGAAGGTAAATTTTGGCAAGAAATCTTACAACTTGTATAGTTGTGATGGAAAGAGGAAATGTGAGTGTAGAAACCTAGACAAGCAAGGAGTGCTCAATGGGTTCCAGAGGGAAACTGGAATGCCAAAAGACCAAGTACAAGTGGGAAGCTTGGTGAGGCATGTGTAGTAGGAAAGTGACCTGCTACTATAAAGGTTATTTACAGTTTATAGTGGGCAATGAAAAGCTCACAGAGGAAGAGGAGATGATGAAGATGACTATGGATAGTCATTTGAAGAATTCAGAGGGAAGCCACAAAGATGTCACATCTGTTGGCATGAGGAAGATGAGTGATAAAGAGTTTGAGAAGGAACTTATTGAGGTGAAGGCACAGTTGAATGTGCTTATGGAGTTGCTACAACAAAATGAGGAGAACTAGAAAAGTTAGTGGAATATGAGGAAAAGGGTCAACTAGCCTATGGAGAAGTTATTTGCAAGAAAGTTGATGCAAAAACAAGTGACACAAGTTGAAGGAAGAACTTAGAGCAACTGAATATGAGGAGGAAGTTCATATATGTGAACCTAAGCAAGGAAAAATTCTTGGAAAGGACGGTGATGATGTTGATGGAAATTTGATGTTTGAGACATAAAATGAGGCTAAGGAGCCTTATTTAATATGATGATTTGTGTAATTAAAGGTTTTGAGACAGGTGAAGAACAACCCTTTGAAGTTGTGTCATGAAGATAGAGGAAACTGGAGGAGAACATAATCCGAATTTTGTTCTAACCAAAGATGAAGAGAAATACTTAAATGCAATGCTTGTAAAGGGTGATGAAGAATCACAACAAGACGCAAAAATGATTTTCAATTCTCAAACTGATTATGTATATGCAGGTGAAGTAGAATGTGAGGATGGAAAACTTCCAAAAGTTGTTATAAAGGAGGATGCAGTAAATCCAAAGGTTGAAGAATTCACTGATAGCATGGGAATTGAGTTTAAGCAATAGATTGAAACAAAATAAGAAGTAAAAGTTGAAATTTCACAAGCATGTCAAGAAAGAAGTGAGATTGAAGGTATACTTGTTTGGTTGTATACTTTTGTTTTGATTGTTTTCTTGGCTAGAAAATATTCACTTGAAATGATGAGCAGAAGCATGATGAGAAGTGGAAAGATAGAGATGGTTAGCTTGAAGGATTGTAAGCAGCAAGAAGAACAAGTATGGAATCATAGTGAAGTTCCATAAGCAGATGTAGAAGGACAACATCATGATAAAAAGTTGTGTAAAGTTTGGGATCCTGGAGGACTCAAAACTTAACGACACATGACAAGGAGGTCATGAATTTTTTCTACCTTGGGAATTTGATGCAGGAGCATTAGAGCTTCCAAGTCATGAAGCTTTTTTGAGACAAAGCATGTTTCAACATGGAAAAGGAATTTTATTTCCTTATTGTAAATAATTTTAATTTCTTTATTTCTAAGAGAACAATGGATAGAGACAAGATTGAGTAGATAAGATTTTTAAAAAGAAAAATTGTCTTTAAGATTTAGAAAATAAATTATGATGGGAAAAGCCTTGGTAGCAATTAGCAAGTTGTTAGGAGGCGAAAAAGTTTAGAAATGAAACTTTTTGAGTGCTTTTAGGATTTAGAAAAGCTATGGATAAACAAGATTTTGTGAGCAAGACAAAATCTAGTCTACCTTGAAAAGCGTGAGTGATTTGTGGTTGGATCTAGGAAAAATTATTTTGTTTGTATATGTTTTTTAAAACATTGTCATCCTAAGGGGAAAATTAATGGAATGTGTAAGGCACATCTTGGAATTTATCTAACAACTTTTTACATGTCATATACAAAATTGGTGGAATAAGGCTAATTTCGTTTTAGTGAAATTTCATGTTAGCTAAAGATATAGAAAATATACAACAAAAAGGCAATATTTGGGCATGAAAGTCCAAAAGATTTGGAAAATGAGATAAAATTAGGGTTTCTTTGAAGATCAAAGTTCTATATGCTCATTCATCACATGATGGGGTACTTTAGCATGTATGATTGCACAAATAAGGAAAAAAAAATAAGGAGTGATGTAATTTTGATTTAACTCAAATATTTAAGTCCATAGTATTATAATGACTAATGGGATATTATAACGAAATGTAACATCTAGTGCAAAGTCTTAGTAGTTTATTTAGACAATGTGTAACATTCTAAATGCATTACCATTGTCATCTCAACAATAATTCCCTTCATTTTAGTGATGGCCACAATCTAATGCAAGGGAGGTTTCCCAATAGGGCTTAGGATCAAATAACTCAAGGATTTTAAGCTCAGCACGCTATAAGGATGTTGCAATGGGAATCCACTAAATAAAGGTATAACAAGATAAGGTTTGAGGTGTAGAAATTTTGAATAATTTAACACATATTCAACAGAGATTATCCTGATCATGTACTATTGCGGAAAACATACACAATACATAAGCTCCTCTACGTTGATCATCAATATAGCAGCATCAATAACAATAAAACATCAAGAGCATTCACACATTACACAGTATGTATCCCGGGGAAAGCATCTCGCTAAAAACCCCAACTATCTGTATATTAATGATTGAGTCATGTAACATTACACAGCATATACTTGTCACAAGTATCTCCACCTCTGTTACACACAATACA
>APFE030258204.1:454994-498314 GCA_000404065.3 Pinus taeda
TCCGGATCAATATAAATGCCATCTTTAGAAACAATAAAGCCTAGGAGCTTTCCTTGATCAAGAGCGAAAACAGATTTTTTAGGGTTAAGGGAAATACCGTATTTCTTGCAGCGTTGAAAGATTTGATTTAAATCATGCAAGTGATTGGATCTCTCTTTAGAAAATACAGTAATATCATCTAAGTAGATGACTAATGTTCTGTTAATCAACCCTTTAAAGGCTATATTCATCGCTCTTCGAAACGTGGCTCCTGCATTAATAAGTCCGAAAGGCATTTTCTGATACGCATACGTTCCCCATTTTGTTCTGAATGTGGTTTTGAGTCGATCATTAGGATGGACCAAAATTTGATTATATCCTGAAAAACCATCCAAAAAGGACATTAACTCTGAGCCTGCCACTGATTGGAGTATCTGCTCCATAGTGGGTAATGGGAAGTTATCTTTTAGGCTCGCCTTATTTAAATTTCTGAAATCGATACAAATCCTTATGTCGCCATTTTCCTTTCTGACTGGCACCATATTGGAGACCCATTTTGAGTGCCGAACGGGAAAAACAATCTTAGCTTTCAAGAGTTTATTGAGTTCCGATTTTATTTGACTCTCTATGTTTGGATGTATTTTCCTCAACGTTTGTTGAACTGGTTTTTGTTTGGGAAGCATCGGAATGGTATGCTGGATAATGGATGTATCATATGTTTTTAGATCGTCATATTTCCAAGCAAAAACATGTTTATTCTTGCGTAACAGTCTAATGAATGCTTCCTTTTCTTCCACGGCAAGTCCTAATCCTAAATTAATGTTTTGAGGAGTTTGTTTAGTGCCAAGTTTTATCAATTCAAACCTTAAGGTAGAGCTCTGGAGCTTCGTATTGGTCACAGGTTTAAACTTGTCTTTAATATCGTAAAGATCCTTAAGCTTCACCACAGGCTTTGGGATTGAATTTTCTTCATGCTTACCTCACATTTGAATATCATGTTCATCTTCCTCAATGATTTGATTATCATAGGATTTTTTGGAGGTTAAAAACTGTAAAATGTCTTCATCGTGGTTGAATACTCTCGAATTAGTGACATTGTCAGGAATTGATGGCCTAAAAAGCAATTCTACTGAAAATCTATCTGGGCTATAGTCTTCGGAAGGGGGGAGATTGGAAGCGACATTGGCTAGCAAGTCGACTGCTGAATTTTGAGACCTGGCAATGGAAGAAATATTGAATGCTAAAAAGTGGGAGGTGAGTTCTTGTACTAGCGATTGATAATGTTTGAGATGATTCGAAAGGCAATGAATTGTATTCCTTACCTGCTTAACTATGATCTCAGAATCTCCAAACACTTTCAAGTATTTGACTTTGAGGCCAATCACTTTATATAATCCTTGGACTAATGCTTCGTACTCAGCTGTATTATTTGTGCATTCAAACTCTAGCCTGCAGGACAGCATTGTTTTTTCTCCTTGCAGACTAACCAAAATACATCTTGCTCCTGATCCTTCACTAGACTTGGACCCATCGAAATATAAAGACCAAAATAAAGAATTATCTACAATCTTACTTACAAAATTCTCAGTAACATTAACACATTTAGACCTGTCAGTCTGTGAAAAGTTTTCAATTTGTGATGTGAAATTGTTTACCGAGAAAGGAGATGGCTGGGCAATATAATTGCCAAAAAATGATTTAGAAGAATAATTTCCTAAGATATTGTTGTTAAACGTAATTGGTTGATTTTCTTGTTCGAATTCTGTAACAGTGTGGGTCATGTGTTTCTCCCGATCGATCTTTATTTGATTCGGCTTACCCTTATAGGGGAGCCACATATGGGACCAATCGATGGAAATATATCCATGGAGCTTTTCTGACCAATCCCTGCTTAAAATTAAACCATAGAACTCAGGTATATCGGCGATTAAGATATCAATCCTTTGGACCACTCGTGGATCCGCCGATAACCTGATTGTAACAGAGTTTATTTCCCCTAAAACTTGAACTTCAGTTCTTTCTAACTACACAATGTGAATTGAGGATTTCTGAGGTTCTATGTTCAATTTAGAACAAACTAAAGCTGACATTATATTAGATGATGCCCTAGAGTCAATTAAGCAGTTATGTAGATTTTGATTGTAAATTTCATATGTTAAGAGGAAAGGAGGAGTATGGGAACTTGATCTATCTCCAATTAGAATTGTATCAGTTGCCTCAACTCTACCAGAAGGTGGTTGTCCTGAATCGCTTGCAGCTTTAGTACTGGGAAGAGGTGAAGAAGGAACTGCATGAAGTTCTTTGAGAAGTAATTTTTGTTGATGTTTTAATTTACTGAGTTCAAACATGGTGATGTTTGCCTTAGTTTTCTTCATGTCATCAACAATATTATAGTCCATTGAATCAGATACTACCAACGTCTTAGATGACGAAGGTATATTGGAGGATGACGGTTGATTTTGAGATATTGTTGCAGCTGGCTTCCTAGTGGGTACCTTTTCCTTTGTAGTATTGGTACCAGCACTCCTTTTCTTTGGATTGGCCTGAATAGGTTCAGGAGTAGCTTTACTCCTGGTAGTCACGGGAAAGGCTTCTTGCTCAGCTTCAGTATCGGAATTAGGGAGTATAAAGTCCCACATTCCATGGCACTCAACGACTTCCTCTTCTTCTAATTCATCGGATGGTGTAATTGTTTCTTCTTCTTCTTCTTCCTCAGGATTTGAATCTGCATAGCATATGACATTTGGAGGCTTGGACTCAGGTTTTATGAAATTCCTATAAGGTTTCTTTGTTGAGGACTCTGCTACTTGCTTCTTAATGTCAACCATTTCATTTGACATGGTTTTGAGAACTTTTTGAAGGCCCTCCATGTTGTATGGATCCTTGGTGATCTTTTTCTTTGAATCATCCTTGAAAGACACTTTTTTGGATTTTCGTTCCTCTATAGCAGTTTTCTTTTCCAAAGCGATTACACTTTTTTCGACAGCGAGGGCTTCTTTCATGTTTTCAGCCAATGTAGGTTGTTTAGCCCTATCTACAAAAATGGCTATGTCTGAGGGTAAGGCTGTAATATACCATTCGCTTCTAACTTGTTCACTTGGCTTATCATCGGTAGGGATTTTGTTCAAGAGTTTGTTAAATCGGGAGTTAAACTCCTTAATTGGTTCTCCTGACTCGATCCTTAGATTGGAAAGGTCATTGATGAGTGTAGCCAAGGATCTATCATCGCCGTATTTGGTAAGAAACTGTTCCTGAAAGATATTCCAACTGGTGATAGACCCAGCGGGTAAGGAAAAATAACAAGATCCTGCTGATCCTTGTAATGTATAAGGGAACAATCTAACTACAACATCTTCTTCTGTTACTCCCTTCAAATTGACTGACAACATAAAATTATTTATGTGTTCCTTGGCTGACGTTCCAGCATCTGGATTGAACTTTGGTAACCATTTCTCAGGATAATCAGGTAAGGTATGTAAAGGCGTAGGCATGGTGACTACACCAGGACTTCTCCATGGTCTTTGAGCCATTTTGGGAGTACCAGCAATTGCCTGTGGTGTTCCAGGTGCTTGCGGAGGTGGTGGAAATGAAGACTGAAAGGATTGTGATGTTGGAGGTGAAGTTCCCTGGTGAACAACAATATGTAATGGTGAAGTGGGTGTTTGACTTCGCACAGGTGATGATGAAATGGAAGATGATGGAGAAAAGGTTTCACTACCAGAACCTTCAGTTCTCTTTTTAATCCTTTTCCTTTCGGGCAAAGGAGACTCAGGTGGTTCAATACCGAGTTTTTCACTTTGAAGTCTGGTAAGGTGAGGAGGTAAGTGGAATTGTGAACTCTGGCTGCCTTGTGATACTTCAGATCTAGGAGGTGAAATCGAGAAGCCTTGAAGTTTCTGGATGATAGATTGAACTTCAGGGGACTCCGGACTTAAATGTTCTGAAGTATGATGAGGTTGAGCAGTAGTAGTTGATCCTTCCTCTTCTCGTCTGGATACTGATGATTCAGAGTGAAAACGAGAGGTCCGAGGAGAGGTGGAGGGTGATTTACTCTGTTAATGGTCTGTAGGTTTTGGCTTACTTGCCATTCATAGCGGATGGCCCTCCTTCTAGCGCCAGAAATGTTGATGCCCCAAAAATCGTTGTATCAAAATTGGGGGATAACCACCCGGTCCAGACCTTAATACAGCTCCTTTTCCGTTTGGGATGGTGGCTCTGACTGGATATAATGGGACCAGTTTCCCAATAATGAATAAAATGGGTGGATGAGTGATAGGTTTTCTAATCTAATGGTAAGCGAATAACTTAATCTATCAACAAAAAACTAATACTAATCCCAGGAACAATTATTCTTTGGAAATGCAACGTTTGATGATCTTTGTCTATTGACAGGCATATAGATGACTCTATCAAATAAACATAGATATTTATTCATTCAAAGATTACTTCATTTAAATAGTTAAACAAAGTGATTAACACAAGATTGCTGCACTTATCATTTATATCATCGATACATACATGATTGGAAGAAAAGCATACTATAAACAGCCAATAGTGGAATGAATAAAGAATGTTGTTAAAACACATATATATATGCGACAATAGCAAGAGCGATCAAATGACAATTCATATAAAAAGAATGAGTCCAAACATAGATAATAGTACCATATGAGTTGCTAATCAATCCCAATATCAATCGCTATTTGAAATTCTTCCTTCAAAGCAGAAATACTTTCAAACAAAGACAGTAGTGCACATTTGTATAAAAGCTTCCTTATGAAAATCGAAATGATTGGTCCAGTTTTATAAAAGAATATCCCTGAAGTACAATAGTGCAACTTCAGGGTTTAAGTCATATACAAAACTTTACGACCCTTTCTAAATGCATGAAAGGGTCTCTAAATACTACACTAAACTAAAAATCTATGAAGCCAAAATCCTACTTAATTGGTATCAATTAATGATAACTATCTCCTTGGCAGCGATCTGGCAGTCAGCGGTATGAATCATCACTCAGGCTATTTGCCTTTAAACCTGAGCTGGCTTATTGCAAGCATTGGCTCCACTTTGGGTGGTCTCTTGAGGCGAGAACTGAGTTGGGCAGCATAGGTGGCATCTTGAATATCGGGGATGATATACCCGATCGCATCTGTAAGGCATTTGAGGGCAACTCTCTGGTTGTGCGGCTTCACTAAAAAGAACCAATAGGCATCCCATGTCAAACTATTAATTCCTGCGATTAACCTTCCATTTTTCTCCAGCTCCGGGTAACATGACTGCTCCAATATTTTTGTTGTTGTTAATTTGCCTGGAGTACATTGAGAAATCATGTTAGACAAGTAAAGAGTATTATTAACCAATTCAACCAAATTACTAGTGGTTGTCTTGCATCTTGAAATCGCTCTTTCTGCCTTCATTAACTGAGATTGCCTTTCTGTAAATAATATTTCTTTATGCGATTCTAGAACCCTTGGTAGATTAGCCACCTGTCCTTGATCGGTATCTTGCCATTCAGGAAAATTGGTCAATGTTTCTTCGGCTTGATCCAAGTCTGTTCTAGCCTTTTCTACTTTCTCACTTATGGATGCCGTTAAATTGCATAATGGTTCTGCCTGGGTGATTTGCTGACACAAAAGCTTCATTTGATTTATCAATCCCTTGTTTATTTGAAATGATTCTGCTTTGAATTCATTTATCTGTGGGATCTTCTTTGTTTGCTCAAGTTGAGCTGATAATTGAGCAATCTACTCATCTTTGGACTTCAGCATTTGTTCATTTGATGCTTTTAGTTGCGCCAATGCCTCAGATAGCTCTTTTTTCTTTTGGACTACACTGTCGTAGATCCTCTGTTTTTCTTCCTGCAATTGTTTAGTCAATTGATTGTTTATTTGTTGTTGTACTACCAATTGCTGTTCTGCCTGCTCTGCCTTTTGCTGTGCTTCCGATAGTTGTGCTTGTAGAGAAAAGATATCCTGGTATTTTTTCTTCAATAAACTGCTCACCTCTAATGCTTTGTCTATTGTCGCCGCCGAATAGGCTCCAGCATATTGCGATAGTTTTGTCAAATCATCAGAGGGGTCAAATTCCTCTTTCCAAAGCACATTGCCCGTCACTGTTTGTTCTGGGAATAGAGAAGGTTGATCAGTCCTTCTCCTCTTCCTCTGTCGTTTCACTACAGCTTTATTTCTTGGGCTATAGAAGACATCTAAGGGAGGACTCTCTTCAATCTGCAAAATGACCTTGCCGGAAGGATCCTTTGGGATTATTTCCACTTCTTTTGACTTGGGTGGGTCGTTGGTTTCACCTGAAACCTGCTTTGAAGTCGCCTCCTGTGTATTGACCTCTTTTGATGTCTCGTCATCTTTAGAGCATTCAAGATTGCCGATAATTGAATTAAATTGTGCATTCCTGGAGCATTTCGGATCAATTGAGTATCTTCATTTACATTTAAACTGCTCTGTTCTTGCTCTTTCGCCTGGGTCTCTTCTTGTCTTTTCTCATGCACTTCTTCCTGTTGCTTTGATGTAACAGGAGGTTCTTTAACAAGTTGCTGCTCAGGCTCGCTTGATTCTGTTGTTGGAGTCGTCACTAACAGATCTAGAGGCAGAGTTTGCAACCTCTGCTCTCTAAGTCTATTGAATTCAACTAGTCCTTCATCTTTGTATTCAATTATAGCAAGCGATTTAAATTGATACATTGACTCGGCCGATGAGAACAAGTCCTCAAATCTATCTTCTTTATGCTCGAACTTGGTCAATTTGGCCTGTTCGAGTGCATTATAGGCGACTTTGCGTGGATCAAATTGCCTGCTAGGAAGAGTTGCCAGAGTTAATGAGTTTATATTCTCAGCTTCTTTCTCTGCATGTTTGAAATCATGTAGAGTGTAGATACCACATCTTAAGGGAAAAGAAGGCCAGACCTGCTTCTTAGCTTTCTTTAGAGTTTGTGTAACCCCATTGGAGATGATCTGATAGGCTATTTCCCTGGCCAGCAGTTTATCAGGTATGTATAGAGGAAGAACGTGGGGTTTGGCTTGACTGCCAAAAATTCTGATATAAGTGAACGTTTCCTCCCCGAACCAACTTCCTATGGATGTTAAATCAATCCTTGCTTGGTAGGAAATCTTAGGGGCAGGGTTATTGAAAATAGAATGATGAATGGGCAACATGAAGTCGTTGCAGATTTGATATAAATGGTGCTTGTAGTTGGTTTTCCACAACTTTTGATGGTATATGTGAACGGGTGTGGGGTCTTGTGACGTCCACCTCCATCCGAGTACAGGAAATTCAGAATTAAAACACAGGACATCTAATATATAGGCATTGTAGTAAAATGGGGGAATGAGCCTTTCAGTGACACGGGACTTGGATCTAAAATCAAGAACTGTGGATGCTAACTTATCGGACAGTATATTTTCCCAATCCATTATTTCACCACTACATGCCGCTTCCATCAAGGGAACCATTTCTATAGTAAAATTGGCGGAATCATGTAATCCCGACAACCTACACATCATTATCCCAGCATAGCAATAAGGGGAGCATAGAGAATCAACCGAGTACTTACCCGAAGATTCGTGTTTGTGTTTTGCTGGATTTTTTCTCCAATCCAGAAGGGGTTCGGATTCAGTCTCATTCTCAGCTCGAAATTTCTCGAGAAATGCCGTGTTATATTTCTTCTCTGGCACCGGTAAATGATACATTTGCCTTAAATCCTCAGCTTGAAAGGAACCAAAAATTCTCCCATCTCTGGTGCTGAAGGTTCTGTCTGTAATTGGTATTTCCTGAATTGCCCATCTAACCACATCTGTATATGGGAGGATTTGTTCCCGAGCCGCTCTCCAATGAAGAAAAGAGTTGGCTAAATCCTTTAGATTTTCCTCGGATTTGCTAGTGCTGTCAGCTGAGGCTTGTACTACTGTCACCATTGGCCCTTCGGCTTCGATCAAATTATAGGTGCCTTGCCAAGTAGTTCTAGCAAGTCCTAGGCATATAGTATCCGATATTAATCCTTTCTTTTTAGTACCTGGATCAACGATGAGTTGCCCTGTGGCCGACGAAGTAGAAGCCATTGTAGTTTTCTTGGACTTCTTCCCCATTCTGCTTGAAGCTGCTACTTCGGAAGAATTCTGCACAGAAATGATAATGAACATAATACAGAAAATGATAGCGCAAATCGAATATAAGTGAGATATATATATCGATAAATGCATGGTGAATGATTAACTTAAGGTGGCCTTGGATACAATCCGTAAAAGATCTTAGGCTTACTGTTTCATTAAATGGCCGTTAAGACTTGTCAATCCTATAAATGCCCGTCAATTCAATTATTGGCCGAATGATTTATTTGAAGCGTGCCTTGGATGTTTTGGCGGTTGAGCACGGATGAATGGCTATTCAGAAGATAAGGCTTTTAATACGAATTAATCGTAATAAACCCGGTTTAAGACATTCTTTGAAATCTGCGCTTTTGGCTTTATCGCAATCAAGCGTCGGGGGAAATTGTAAATCATTACATTGGTTCCATTTGGAATCCCCAATTGCCGATAGCGATATCGCATCGCGTCGGGAGTACTGAGTGGGACACTTTAAAAGCATGCATGGTTGATCGCTGATTGCCGATAGCGATATCGCATTGCATCGGGGCGAAAGGGAGTTTTATTGCACCAGCTCATTATCGCCAATATCCGATAGCCTATTTCGCATTGGAGAAAGCCAATGGGTCCTTAAGTTGTGTTTCCTTTGTCATTGCGATATGCGATCTTGTGATCGCTTTATCGCAATGATAAAAGATTAATCTCTTATATATAAGGCCTTTGATTGGTTCATCAAAAAGGTTTGGTAATGTTTTATTTTATTATTTCGGACCTTTTTGAATAAGACTAACTTGATACCAATTAAAATTAAAAGGGGACCCATTTCAGATTATAGTTTTGGGATAATAATGATATGAAATGGGGGGTTGTTGTAGGGCACAACAGAACCCAATGACATTTCCTCATTCCACACAATCTTCCAATCGCACAGTTTCCCAACCCGGGTAGTGTAGTTTATAGTATCGCAACTCCTTTTAGATACTAGGAGCACTAAGACTATTCTACCCTCATATAGTCACCTAGCTGGATCACCGATGTATGGCTTCAATTGGCTGCCATTCACCTTTCCTGGAAAGGGATCTCCGTTCAATTTAACCAACTGAACTGCTCCATTGTCAGTAATCTCCTTAATGACATAGGGCCCTAGCAAGTGCATTCTAAATTTGCCTAGAAATTTATCAACCTTGTTGTCATATAACAAAACTAGATCATTTACCTTAAAGGTGCGCAACTTAATGTGCCGATCATGCCATGCTTTTTTGCATAGCATTTGGACCTAGCGATGAAATCCAGCCAGAAATCTTTCTTCCTCAAGCTCAGCAAGCTACGCGAGCTTGTCTTCCAGGGCTTAGCGATCCATCATAACCATGAATGCCACTATGCATAGACTAGGTACAATGTATTCCATGGGCATCACTACTTCAACACCATATACAAGCCTAAAGGGTGTCTGCCCAGTCAACGTTTTGCATGTCGTCCGATAAGCCCATAGTACTACGGGTATGCGTAGGTCCCAATCACTTCATTGAGCATTTCATACCTTGGTTGGTGCATTATCCAGCACTTTATTGAAAGCTTCCACCATCCCATTAGCCTATGGGTGGTAAGGCATGCTTTTCTAGTGATACACTTGAAATTCCTCTATCAGTGCGCTGATCGTCTCGTTCAGAAAGTGCATACCGCAATCACTCATAAAAATATTTGGACACCCAAATCACATCAGTACATACTCAAAGAGAAACTTTGCGGCAGTTGCGCATGTGTTTTCCTTCACACGCTGTGCCTCTGCCCATCGAGTTAAATACTCAGTCGCGGTGATAATGTACTGTGCTCCCATCTTCTTTCCTTGGCTCTGAATGGGTCCCACAAAATATATCACCCATTTCTCAAAATGTTGTAGTGTCATCTATGGGTTTAGAGGTAGCTCATCTCTCCGCAATGACCTGCCAGTTCTTTGACACATATCACACACCTTACAGTAAGATTTTGAATCTTGATGGAGGTTTGACCACCACAATCCTGCACGTAGAATCTTTTGTGCAATCACCCTTCCTGCATAATTCCCTCCCAAATCTCCCACATGAGTGTCCATGAGGATATTGATCCTTTCAAAATCTAGTACATATCATCATAATACTTCATTAGACCCCATTTTGTACAAATGTTCGGCTATGACAAAAAAGTCTGCCGCGCGTACCACTAACTGCTTTTTCTGCTAGACAGTGTAGCCTTCCGAGGAAGTTCCTGTCGTTAGGAAGTGTATGATGTCTTCAAAGTGACCATCCGTGGCACACAATGAAAATAGTTGCGCGTCAGGCAATCCCTCCAAATTAGTAGGCTCTTCCCCTGTTTCGATGCGTGACCGATGGTCTGGTCCCGCGTTCAGTCATCCAGGCTTCACAATAACTTCAAAATCATACTCCTAGAACAATAAAAGCTACCTATAGATTCTCCCCCCCAACATAGGCTTATTGACTAGGTATTTTAACATAGAATGATCCGTATACATCTTAAAATGTCCACCCAACAAATAATGTCTAAACTTCTGGAGCACGTATACCATGGCTAATCCTTCGCACTCGTTGTTGGAATAGTTCTTCTCAACCTTGGATAACCTCTTGCTTCTGAACAATATAGGATGGTCCAATTGTCCTCCGATAGCCTGTGTCAGTACTATTCCTAGTGCTATACATGATGCATTTACATGTACATGAAACTCCTTCTTCCAATCCGGGAAGACTAAAATCAACGTGGTGACCATTTTTCCTTTGATCACATCCAAGATATTCTAACAGTCCTCGTTCGAATAGAATGTGACAACCTTTTTCAACAACTTCTCCATAGGCATTGTGATATTGGCGTAGCCCTTGATAAACTTCATGTAGTACCCATTACGTCCCAAGTTTATGCGCAGTTGTTTCACACTCCTCGGTGCCTCCAAGTTAAGTATCACTGCTACCTTGGTGGGATCTACCATCAGTCCCTGTCTACAAACCACATGACCCAACAGAGTCCCAAAAGGAACACAAACCAAACATTTCTTTAGATTGAGCACAATCTGGTACCTTTGACAAGTATCTAGCATTACGTACAAACTAGCCACATGACGTTTTACCAACCCAAACATAGTCCAGTCATCAAAGTACACCTCTAGAAACTCATGAATGAAGTCTTTGAATGCAATAATGATTACGCGTGAAAAAATCGCAGGCACATTCTTCAATCCGAAAGGCATTATAACGTACTAAAAACATCCCCATTCAGTCATGAAGGTTGTCTTGCTTCTATATTCAAGTGTAATTTTGATCTGATGGTACCCAGAGAACCCATCAGTGAAGGAGTACACTTCCTGTCCACCTACATTATCCAATACCTCATCAGTGAATGGAGTCGAGAAAGGATTATGTACGCAAGCGTCATTCAACTTCTTGAGATCTACGCATATCCTTATTTCATCCTTCTGCTTCTTTTCCTGTACCACCATTGGGTCACCCAATCAGATTCTTCTATGGGGTGAATGATACTTTCCGTGAGCATCTTATCTAACTCTAAGTGGACCTTCTCCTTATACTTCGGATTGAGATGGTAAGGTCTTTTCTTAACTAGCTTCACATATGGTTTTAGCGTGATCTTCATAATGCCCAGATCCCTTATTATCCCTTTTAACTCCATAAACTTGGTAGGGAACAAATCCTAGTATTCGCGGAGTGATTCAATGACCTTATCTACCGTCGCATCATCCTAGTAATCTCCAATCTTCGCGAATTTGCGCTCCGCCTCTATACCAATATTTGCCTGTTTCATTTTTAGTGGCGCGATTATATCAATTTTCTCGATCTGAGGTCCCTCGACCTTGTGTTGACCCTTGGTTTCAAGGATATTAATATTTCATGGATCCTCGTCTTCTTCTTCAGTAGTCACATTATAGCATTCCAGTGCATGACTCGGTTGAGTAGTCCAATCAGGTTGAATCAGATCCAAAGGATTTTGTGTATACTAAAGATTGCTTCTTTAACTTCTTGTAGCGCTTTGTCATTATATTCAAACCCATATTTGAAGCTGAATGTCATTATGAATCCTTCGCACAGAATATTCCATTCACTTGTGCCATGGCAGAGCTCTATCTCAAAGTACCAATTCATCAAGATGACATCTAAGGTGTGACAGAACAAGTGCACCCATTTAGGTTGGGGCTTTGCTCCATATGCCTTAGCCCATTTGGCCAAGTGTGAGCGTAGATCATCCTTCCCGTGATACTTGTCTGTTACTCATACCTTCGGCTTCCCAAAGTGTGTTCTCATCATCCTCCTACACTCGCGCCAATCATCAAAACTACCCTTGTGCGTACCCCACCATCTCGCGAGCATAGTGCGTAGTGCCCAGTCCAAAGCCTAGAAGCGCTGCTTCTCTGGTACTTCCCTCTCAAATGCATCCAAAAATACATCCACATCATTCACGACATCATAAGTGGGCATATTTTGTACCTCTAACAACACACAGTGCAGCGACTGCGTCATCATGTTAGAGCTCACTGTGGTTACTTCATATAGTAGATTCTGCCAGTGCTCTAATTCTTCATCCGAGTCTGAGGTGCATGAACTCTCACAATCCCATGTAATTTGGCCATAAGTTGTTGGATTCACGCAATCTTGGTCTTGTGCTGTTATTTTATATATGCAGTCCAAATTTTCGTCGCTCTCATAATCGTGGACTAGTTCAGTATAGCGAGATCCTTCAGCAAGATCTAGGGGTACTATTATACAAAGAGTTTTCTTTTCAAATATCATCTTTCGCTTCTTTAGGTTGATTACCTCATTCATGTCAGTAGCCCAATCAATGATAAGGAGCGCAGGGTAGGGGTTGCTATCATCCACAATTTCTATCACTTAAAAGTCAGCCAATGCACTTTCACCTTCAATATCTACAGTTACTCCTTGCAACTTTCCCACGGGGATGATCTTCTGCTGATTGGCCATCCTTAACTAAATCAGAGACCATTAAAGTGTGAGTCTCCCCATTCATTCCCAAGTCTGGTTCAGAAAAATTTTCATGCCTGACCCCATATCAAAAATAGCCTCATCTATTTCATATTCCCCTATATGCGTAGTGAGTCTCATCTCACGCCCTATCCTTGCTTTATTCTTACCAATCTTTCGTACCACGCACAGTTCACCTAGAGTGTTTCTAGTGCATCTATTTATAAGTTCCTGTAACCCCTTCACAACCTTGCTATCATTCAACATCTTCATGCAAGTCTCCAGAAAGGTCATAAGCATAGAAGGGTCCATTTCCTGAATAGCCTTATCCCGGCTCCCTGAGGTAGAGGCCTCAGCGAAGATCTTTTTTTCTTCCATGAACGTTTCACGTGCGTGCTCTAAATCAAGTTTAGCCTCCATTGATGGAGCTTTACAAACCCATGCACTTTATTTGAGTTGTTTCCCCTTATTGTCTCCCATTGAAATTCCACTTCAGAGCACTATATTCACATTTGGATCCTCTTCGCATGGCTAAGCCCTCATCATCTGTAGGTTCTAAGTCGGCTGTGGTGGTAGCACCCCTTTGTGGCATATCCTTGCTATCAATGTAGGACAATCCTCCATCTCATGATCAAGCTGAGTACAAGATTTGCATGATGGATGTGTTGGGTTAGTGCATTCATAGGCATAGTGTCCTGGTCCTCCGCAATTGTAACAGATCAGATGTCCCCAACCTCTGGCAGGTCCTCCTCTGCCTTGGCTTCATCCGTGCCCCTCAAATCCTATTTGCGCCATCCTAGCGCTCTAGTAAGGGGGACGTGTTTCTTCCTCAACTCTATAGATTGGTTTTTCTTACATCATCAATTCATAACTTTAGCAGTTGTGCTTATCATGCCCTACTGACCTGCAAAAGTTGTAGAATAGTTTTTGCGGTGTTTGTACAAACTTCTGCAACAAATGATAGTTATCAGTCCTATGTTCCCCTGCGACCTGACATATAGCGCACCACAACGCAATCCCGACACTCGGTCTTGCTTGGGCTTCCAGCCTCAAAGGCACTGGTCCTCGCCCTGCAATATAGTTTGCAAAGACCGATCAGTGGTCTTTGCCATGCCCTTGACGTTTAGATTTCAGGCACCATATCTTTTTGTGTGCCTCCGGTCAAACTATTCTATCATGCTTCAAACTTTGCATTTTGAGGCAAAGATTTTGCAACTGTAGATGGATCTGCTAAACCCCCAGATTTGGATCTTGCATTAGTGTTTCATGGAGTCTTATTGCAATCTCCAAGGCATTTGTCTAAGTTGTAATCCTCTGTTGTGACAGTGCAGCCCTTAGGTGAGGCAGGAGAAAAGCCACGAACCATTCGTGGTGTTGTCCATCTGTAAAGTTCATATTAGCTTTGCAGATTTTACACTTCAATCTTTAATCCAATTCCCAAGGCATCTCACCTAGTTTCATCTCGATTTCCTTGAACCCCACAATCGATTGTGCCTCAGATTTAGGCCTACTGAACTCTTTATTCAATGCAGTCTGGATTTTTGCCAACCCAACATTTCGGTTATCATTAGAGTACTTGATGTACCAAGTTAATGCACGATCCTAAAAAGCACTAACCAACGTTGCCTTCTTCATGTGATTGTATGTGATGCCATGAGATTCGCATACATCTTTTACGACAAACTAGAACTGGTCCAGGTCTTCATTTCCAAAGCCATTAAACAAAGGTAGCTTCAATGAATTTACCATGTTGAACTGTGGTGGAGTTGGTGTCGGTGAAGGTGGTAGTCACGGGAACCCTCGTTTTATTAACTGAACTACACTTCATGTAGAAGCCTCTGCTACTCCCTCTTCATCACTCAACGGAGGTGAAATCAATGGGCTATATTCAGGAACCTTTGTTTCTTCGTTCCTATAAGTATTTCCACTTCACGTAGCTCTAAACATCAAGGTAGCTGCATAACTTGTTTCTTGCACAATAAAACCTTAATCCAAGTATTTAAAAACTTCAAATACTTACCTCGCAGACCTTTCAAAAATCGTCGCTCCACCTCACTATAATTGACTGAGGTATTGACCACAAATTCAGTCAAAAATCCCCTTATGATACGATCGAGCCAATGATCAACAATGCAGGGGATCTTATCCTCAGATGTGTCCACTCTCTGTGTTAACTCTGAGGTCTAGAAAATAGGACCATCAAGCCTCCACCTTCCTTGGCTATCTACTAGCTTTGCGATCCACTTGTATAACTCAACTAGAAAGGAAAAAAAAATCTCGTGGATTTCTCTATATAGGTACCTGTCCAGCCATTGTTCCTTCATCAGCCGTAGGTTTCTATTCTCCTGCATTGCAAATTCATGGATCTTCCTATCTAACCAGCCTTCGACCTCTTTCTTAGTTGGATTATAGTGATACGACATCACACATCTCTCATGCAGATTATGGTCTTCGCAACAAAACCATTTGTTGGATTTGTGGGGCTTGACCCAGGTTTAGCGTTAGTTAGCCAAACAAATCCCTACACTACTGGCCCTTTCGGCATCATCCCATAGAGCGCAAACTGAAGTCTCACCCTAAGTAGTGTGGGAGGATGCTGGAACCATGTTTCCACACCCTGAGATGGTTGTGGTATCGGTTTATACCCTCTGCCCCTACTTTTTCATAGGTTGTTAAGCGTTAGGGCTCTGTCAGTCTACCCTTTATTTTGTTCTTTAGTACCTTCGTGAAGGTGTACGATTGACCTCTGTGCAACCTTAACTCGCAGTCTAGGTACTTTCGCGTAGCTATGACAATGTATTGTATAGGTTCCCAAGTTATCTCAAGTGTTTTACTTATCATATTAATCAATCATAGTTAGCACCACGTAAATTGATATCCTTACTTGCATTCAATTAACCAATATAATCACGTATATTCATGCGTCACATGAACCATGTAAATTAAACCCAAAATGGAATATAATCAGATGCATTAACAGGAACTAAATACATAGTAATTGCAAAATACTTCTCTTTATTGATATCTTCTAGTGTAATATAGACTCTATCCGCCTTGCGCACATAACTGTAGGGGTTCACGCACTCAGTTGCAGACTTCCACCCTAGACCTTTGTGCACTCAATTGAAGACTTCCACCATAGGCCTCTGCGCACTCAGTTGTAGAGACTCTACCTATGCTAAGACCCAAATCACTTAGACTTCTTTACCAAAACACCAGTGCTTCACACTTCACTCCTCGCTACTCATAACTTACTTAGCTCCTTTTTATACAATCCCATGGTTTGTGGACTATGGGTAGATCTTTATAGCTGACTTGACTCTTTACAAAATAAGGGTGGACAACCCTTTATAAGTCTTGACAGCTTTGCACTCTGCGACCACAAAATGCAGATACTTTACAACTTTATTACAAAATTATCCCAAAGCATGTGCTTTTAGCCCCAAAACGTCTCTTGGGGGAACCCGTTATCAACACTTTTGTATGGTCAATTGAAGAATTAGATAATTTCCTATTTGGTCAACCATGTGTTGAATGAATAATTGACTACTTTGAAGATGATTGGGTTTCATATGGAAGTTGTTGGAAGAAATTTCTACAGAAATAAATAGAAAATGTCCTGGTTATCTTCCATTACGAATAGTTCATGCTCTATTTCTTATGTACAACTACAATGAAGTTCCTTTGCTATTATATGGCATGATGACTAGCATCTGTTTTCCAAAATATAATGATAATTCAACTAATGAACATATGTTCGGGTTTTGGTATCCAACGCTGGAGGATTGCAATGATTTGATTGAGTACTGAAATGATTTTTTAATTGCTCCCCGTATGGATTCTTTTGATGAGATTCCACCATTGGATATTGTTATGGATTCTTAGTATATAAGTATTCATAGGAGTTCCTATAAATATTTCCATTTTATATATTCTCTATGGTTGTCGAAAATATTTCCATTTTTGTCTCTATCCATACTATGGGTCTTAATGGTAATACTTTAAATTTATTCTTCTATCGATCTTTATGACGTAAAATATTTCATATTTTTTCTGCTAAAGTTTTCTTAATTACATGTAAATGTGTCTCGATGCTATGCATTTTTCTTTATTTGTATAATTCTAATTGCTATGAGTTATGTTATACATGTTATTTGTATTGTTTTTTGTCATTGATTCTCAAACAATGTTATATCTTTATGTACATTTTAATATTTGCATTTATATTTTGATAGTATCAAATTTTTAGATATACTTCTAGGTCATATCATTCTTAGAATATTGTGTCCCAAAAGTATGGGTTTTGTTTTGAATCTAATATGATACATGGAAATTTAGACTTTTTTGTTTAAGCCATTTGGAAGAATTCATCTATGTTTTTAGCCATTTTGAAAAATTCATTTTTGTTTTTAGCCATTTGGAAAACACTCATACATTTTGATAAGTTTATATGGTTGGAAAAAACAAAATATACACTTTTTATGTTTTTTCACAATTTCCAAAAAAAACTTGTGCCTTTTTCATTCTTTTGTGTTTTTCTATATGTTCCATGTTTATGATTACATAATGAATATTTTATTATTCATTGTAGACATGTCATCTGAAGGCACAAGCAAGGGTACAAGAAAACGAAACATGTCACTAGAATCACTGTAGAGTCTGAAGATTGTCCTACTATCACATCCTTTTGCCCAATAATCCTCTTTTTTTCATATATATTTACCACTTAATAAAGCCATATCTACAAGGTTTTGATGAAGGTGTGCATTATTATGTTTTCTTGTTCATATTCAGGTGTATACCCTATTGTTTTAATTAAAGTTGTAATTAGCTACCGAATCAGCCTGTTTTCGCAGCTAGTTTAGGATTTCGTAGTTGCCTTCATTGTTCGTGAGGTTCCAGAGTTCCAGTTCAGCAACGAAAGGTGCAGATGGATAGAAGATGACTCCCTCATTGATACCTTCCTATCCACTTGAAACTATTTTCTAAAAGAGGCATAGGAGATTGCGGTCAAACTATGAGTCAACCGTCAGATTAACACAAAACAGATCTCGAGATCAGATGAAACCTTAACATTTTTCTTTCAAAATAGCAAAACGATGGTTTCACGATATAATTTTATATAGGTTTAAGTGATATTAGGCTTAGGATTCACATACATTTATGCAAGAGACATGCTATTAACTTAATGGCTGCACTGTTATTTGGATGTGCAGCAAATGATATGTTTTCTAAACAATTTGTGACTTTCGGGTGAATGAATTTGGTTTATGTGTGCAAGAATTGTACTGATTTGAAGCTATGAACTACTATGTGGAGGGTCCCTAGAAACAGTGGTAGGTTTTAATCAAATACACTCTGATTTCCTTTAATTATTTAATTTCTCTATTTTGTGTGATCATGCTGTATAATGATTTCAAATTGTTATCTGCATAAGAACTCTACTTTGCTTTATACCTAGAGTAGGTTGTTGTTTACATTTCTTTATAACTAGTATTGCACAGTTGTTTCCCTTGCTTATTATCCAGCATAATTGAAGTGTGTTCAACTCATAGATGTTGGTTGCATTACATTGTTTGAGCATAAATTGAACAATCGACAATATTTCTCCTAAAACAATTGAGTTCAACAGTATTCCTTTATAGTTGCTAGGGTAAGATTCCATTTTACACATAGAGAATTAGGAGCTGCAACAAATAGATTTAAAATCAAATCCTAACAACCTAACATAAGTAAAATCACCCTCACATCATCCACAAACTGATTAAATAACTATTAATTCCTAGGAAATTTAATCAACATCCTTAAGAATTAAAACATTAATACAATTAACAAACATCACCGCCGTCCGAGGGTTAGACCTTGACAAATACGTAATGACCTACTAAAACAAATTATAACCACATATTGTGCACCTATACTTCATCAACGTATGCACCTTGGTTGACAATTTATGATTTCCAATTCAAGGACATTGAATTAACCAAACATTTTGGCATCGTTGTTGGGGAAGTATAATTAGAAGCCATAAAAAACAAAAACAAATAAAACCATCATTGATTTAAAAACATGAAATGTGTAGAGATAGAGACTCTAGGGTTAGATTTATAGGATGGGGAAGAAGTTTAATTCCCACAAATCCACTCACTCCACCACGATTTTGAGATTCAACACCACCTACTCAAACCCAAATCCCATTTAGGGGTCGACAAAGACTTCCTGAAGTCTCAATATCAGAAATTCAATCCAAAACTTCCCCTACTTCCTTTACGGAAGTTATAATTGAAGGAAATCCTACATCCCCAACCACAGGAGTAATCTTTTTGTCCCCCATTGGTGAACAAATTGTGGGAGAAGAACTAGAAATTCCTAGTGAAGAGGAGGGATTGGAAACTTATTCTGAACAACCATTGATAGAGGAACACTATCTTAGCTCTAAAGAATCTATCATGGCTTATTAAGAAGGAGAAGTACATAATGTCCATGGTGAAGAGGATAGGATTGGTGGCAGAGGAATCAAATTTCTCAAACCAATCAATTGCCACAAGTCCTAGTATAGAGTCAAAACCCACAACTTTCCCTACGATTTCCACAAAAACCAAATCAACTACCCACTCAACCACTTCCAAATCCTAATAATAAAATACCACAACAACCAGTATAAAACATGGAGGGTCAGAATCCTCAAACTTATGTAATAACCCCACTAGACCTAAACAATGTTCAATTAAGGTCTGGAAGGGTATTACCAAAAAAACCTCCTGTTGTCATTCAGAAAACAAACATATCTTCAAAAACATAAGAATCAGTCAGAAGAAGGAGAGACCTCTCTCCCACAAAAAGAAATTAGACAAATAAAAGAAATTCCAAAAGCTCCTATCATAGAACAACCATCAATATCAATTAAACCACCTTTCCCAGAAAGATTAAAAATCAATGAAGGAGTAGAGAAAAAAATTATCTTGCATGATTATAATATGATGGACGAATTGAGAAATGTCTGTATTAAGATTCCTTTATTGCAAGCCATAAAAGAAATACCAATTTTTGCAAAAAGAATTAAGGAATTAAGTACACAATGATTAGGAAGAAAAAGAAAAGATATAAAAATAACTCAGTTAGTCAAAAAAAATGCAGACATTATGATGGGGAAGATGACAATCCAAAAATATCTATACCCAGGAAGCCCCATTGTAAAAATTCACATCAATGGAACTGAAATACCAAACACACTGATTGACCTAGGGGCAGCCATAAACATAATGAGCAAACAAGTTATGGACACACTTAGGCTTCCTAATCTTCAATACACACCAACTTTGTTGCAATTAGCAGATAGATATGTTATTAAACCTGATGGTGTGTTAGAGGATGTTTGTGTATCCTTAGATTATTGGGAATATCCTGTTGATTTATGTTCTGTCTGAAAGGTCAACAATATCACCCCTTTATTTTGCATTCCTTATAAAATTAATAGCTTCTTTTGCAACATCATCAAAAATAGTTGTACTTTCCCAATCAAAGGATATATGAAAGTCCCTTCGACCAAGGGTGTGAAGATCAGAAACCTTCACATCATTTGGTGGAACCAAGTGAGAGAAAACCTGCCATTCTTGAAAATCATCTTCAAGATTCATTTCCTGGTTATAAAAATCACCATCTTCTTCATCTTCAATATTGTCTAGAGTTGATAGATTTCGATCAACACGTCATGCTTGATACCAAAAATTCCTCCAATTTTCAATAACAATTTCAGTGGAAAGGCCAATTTCTGTAGGAATGTCACAAAACGACTTCTACAAGAGAAATTATGTACAGTAAAAGGTTTCAAGTTCCTCTGAAGCCTCACCAGGAATAGAATAAAACTGTGGCCAAACCTGAACAATAGCATGAACATCTCTAGGCTTCCATGGATTTTGTTTTCTCTTGCTATCAAATGTCCAAGATATTGTTGTTTATATCAAAGATAGATGTTAAAGGAAAAAAGTTCTCTTCTGATAATGTTGAAAAAATGTATTCTCAAATGAACATTGCAAGCCATTCTTTGATATTTTCCTAAAAACCTTTCTTCCAACATTTAAGGAAACAAATTTCCAATTACAAACAACAAAAGGTAGCTTAAGAAACATATGGAACATTTCTTGTGCTCCAATGTCACGATCAACAATCATTTCTACAAGAAACCTTCTATATGCAAATAAAGAATGATCCTCAGAGCCAATAGAATTTGAAATTCTAGTTAACATGTGATGGTAAATTTTAGACCTTTTTTCTGCTTTTGATGCATACTTAGCAATATATTTCAAGACAGCATAGCGAGAAAGCACTGGCCAGAAATCAACATTTGCACACCACATTGTTAGAAGGTCAATGTTATGTACATTAAGCCTATCATCATTTCTTGCTGGCTCATATTTTTTTCTTCCTTGATCATCTATGAACAACCTTCATTCATCACAAACATCCTATGGAGCATTGTATGGACATGTTAGAATAGTTTCCTTTTGGTGCAAACAAGAATCTACAGTACACTCTGTGTGCCTTTGGTCACGGTTTAAAAATTCTTCGTAATCATTATGAGGATTACAAGAGAAAATCTAACCAGTATTCAATAGGCAAGGGTCGTCATTGAGGCTTCGTAGAACCATTATGTTGCGACGATGTATGTCAGGTGGATTCCATGAAGTTACATACTTGTCGAAGAATATATTTGCAAGTTGTACATCAGAACCATTTGACCAATCAAGTATTTCCATGTCAGGAGCACCTTCTAACCATAGGAAACCATGGATATGTGTTGAACCTCTATGCTACCACTCATATCTAAAAAAAATGAAGATATAGTTACTACAAACAATATAACTAGAATCATAATAAAAGTTGACAAAGTATAGAAAACAAATTCAATAAAACAAACCTGTACTAGAAGTCTTTAGCTTTAAGTTATTTTTGGATAACTTCCTCTCAAAAAATATTGAATCTATCATGCATAAATGTGGCAACAATATGAGGGTACTAGATAACATTCTCAATTTTCATACAATGCTCATTTAACGAACGAGAATGTGAATGTATGGACATGAGGTTATGCAACTCTGACCACTTTGTGTCAGCTGCACTTAGAGTAAAAAATAAATATGGACATCCTAATTGAGTAATTATGTCAGTCAATTAAGCTCGATACTTAGTCCAGTATGCCCTTGTACATCTCAAAGAAGAACCAAACAACATAAGATGCTGAACCAAATTATTATCTAGTAAATCAAATAGTTGGTGACACAACTCTTCAATTGTTGTAGGTGAGTTATCATGTAAATGTTTCTTTGAAAAACTGCAGCAGTTGCTTGGCTCCGATGCCACATTATAATGTTCAATAGGTAATATCGAAAGAGAGGATGGCTTCGAAATCTTTGATCATAGTACCTAAGAAGATGCAATGCATACTCATGAAGTTCAACACTACAAATGTGTGGTTGCAACCAATCAACGTCATCAGTGAGGAACAATGTAGGGAATGCCATATCTAGTAATCCCTCTATATTATATCCATTCATGGGAGAGTTACTAATACTGGGCCAATCCATGTCTTGAACATGTGAAGAATCAACATTATCAAGAAATGCTCTAATTTCTTCCACTTCTCTTCATTCGTTTGGTAGGTGACTATAAAAAGAAGAACGATGAGAGGGAAAACACTCAGTAGGAAACCCTTCATTATTAGTTTCATTGATATCAAATTCTTCAATATCACAATCAACAAATTTAAGCCTAGAGGAGACATCTGTTGATATTTCGAGAAGAGCATTCACTAAATCATAGTCAAGTACAACATCTTGATAATATTTATCATGTTGGATTTTGAAAAGAAATGCAATCATCACTCGATATCTTTTGACATAACATTCATAATATTTAGACTGGGCGGCATATCTATTCACATTTAGAAAGTCAATATCTTCAACATGTCAGGGAAGACTTTGTACAATTGTAGAGATATCTTGAGGAAATATAATTGTATGACCAGTATACTTATATTTCCCACATCAAGCATGTGTCACTTGCAAAATAGGACTCACACGTGCTATTAGAATTTCTTCAACTTGAGTAAGAACTCTTAAAATATGAGGTTTCTCACCGGGATCCATGTTATTATATTGACAAAAATGATGGGCTCCTCTTTCACTCTTACATCATCTACAAATAGGTCCTTCAGAATGTCTCAAAGCATGGATTTCTCAATATAATTCTTGGCAAATGTGGCATATTTGGACAACTGAAAAGTTATATATCTTTTCTTGAAATATCTTATGCACTGCAATCATGTTTTCATCAAAATTAATATGATCTCTCTTGGTTGAACCATGTTGAAAGCCATTTGGAGGAGTAAAATTTCTTCTAACACGTACTTCATCTTCAAGAACATAAGATTCACTTCGTAAATTTGAAGCACATGGAATGGATCTATGAGAAGGTATTTACAAATTTATGGTATGCATTTCGCGAACCCAAGAAGATGTAAAGGTCTCTTTGTCATAAAAGATTTTAAAATTTAATTTTGAACTAATTATAAATGAAAAAAATGAAAAAGAATCAAATGCATTAAAAATTTACATTTGTGTCTTCATGTGGATGAGGGTTATCAGATGGTTTCTCAAATGGTTTCTCTTGGCTTCTAACATCAGTGGATGGAACATTTTGGGATGTAGTTTCTATGCCTATATTCAAATACGTTGTTTCCTATAAAAAATTAAAATACGTTATAAAACTAAACATCCAAAAAAGAAAGATTCAAAAATGGAAAAGAAATCAAATACATTGAACATATACATTAGTTTTATAATTTGATGTTTTGGATTCCAATTCTCCAACCTAATGAGATAAAATCATGGTTTCTCCATAAAAGGATACAAAATACAATGTCCAACCAACTGTAAATGAAAAAACGAGAAAAATATCAAATGCACTCAACATTTACATTTGTTTGGTGATGTGGATGAATGTTATGAGATGGTTCCTCTTCACTTCTAACATCAGTAGATGGAACATCTATGAAGTTAGTTTGTATGCCTCTATTGAAATGAGTTGTGTCCTATTCGAAGAAAAAAGAATACGCCATAAAATTCAATGGCCAACCAACTAGAAATTTAAAAAATGAAAAGAAAATAAAAAAACATTGAAAATTTACATTAGTCTGGGAATTTGATTGTCAATGAGAATGCACAGGAAGGTTATGACATGCTTCATCTTCACTACTTAGAGTAGTAGATGGAAAACTTTGGGAATTAATTTCTAGACCTCTATCAAAAAGAGTTGTATCCTATTCCAAGAGAATAAAATAACTTATAAGTTTAGTAAACAAAACTTTGTAAATAGAGGAATGTAATAAAACAACCACTATTGCAACAAAAATCAAAATATCATTGTGTTACCTCCATTTTTCCTCGAAAAATGCTATCAGGGATGAACGATTCTCTTGGTGGGACGATATTACTTTCAGAAGCAGGATTGGAAGATCCGATGTTTCGAGCAACTGGCTCCAAATTATCAAACAAATGGCCAACTAAACTATCATCCAAATCATCACACACAATGTCATCATTATCTCCACCATGGATCTTTTCCAACCTTTCGTTGTCAAAACAAGCAACTGGACACACATAAGGGTTAGGGTGGACATTTTCATCCATGTTATCGTTATGATGTTTATCGCGATTGCAAGATGTTTCCCCAATGTTATGAACATTTTAAGGAGAGCATCGAACAACAAGATTATGCTAACGAGGAGCATATTCTGATAGTAAACTATAAACATGAAGTGTCCTTTCCATTATATCATCCATAGTGCAATACTTATAAGGAATTATAAAATCATTTTCAAGAGTGGCTTCACTCTTTCTTCTATGATATGTAGCTCTCCAATGCTCATTTATGGCATCCTTATTTTGTTGATACTGTAAATGACGACTTTCATTAGACCTCTCAAGTGATTGTTTGGTCAATTCAATGTCCTTGAATTGGCAATCATAAATTGTCAACCAGGGTGCGTAGACTGATGAAGTATAGGTGCACAATATGTGCTTAGAAGTTGTTTTAGTAGGTCGTTATGTGTTTTTCAAGGTCTGATCCTAGGATGGAGGTGATGTTTGTTAATTGTATTAATTTTGTAATTCTTAAGGATGTTAATTAAGTTTCCTAGGAATTAATCACTATTCAATCAATTTGTAGATGATGTGAGGGTGATTTTAATTACATTAGGTTGTTCTGATTTGATTTTAAATATCTTTGTTGTAGCTCCTAACTCTCTAAGTGCAAAATGGAATGTTACTCTAGTAGCTATGAAGGAATACTGTTGAACACATGTTATACATCTGATCTAAAAATATAAGATAATACAAATATACCCAGAAATAAGAAGATATAAATAAATAGATAGAAATGATTCACTTTATTGATCAAAACCCTTAAGGTAGGGCAACACCATACATTCACTCCTTATGGAAGGAGAACACTCCACAAGCCATATGCCTGTTCATACAATATTCCTTGACCTCTCTCAATGTGGAGTCTCTAGCCTCTATATCGGCCTCATACATACAATACCATGGATCATTACCATGGTTCCCTCAATACCATCTATCTAATACCATGGGCCCATTACATTATTACTAACTACTTGTGGTCCCTTACATGATACGGGTTAACCACCTTATTTATTACTATGGCCCATCCCATTATTACATTATTCCCTTGGGTACCTCCCTTTGTACCCCATATTATGCCCCCCTAGGTATATAACATTCCACCCTCCTTAACATGTTTCGTCCCCAAAACATGGGAAGAACAAAAATAATAAGGTCTACTCAAAAGAGTAGTCCACTAGTACCATGCACGTGCATCTAGCCATCCAAGAGAAAGGTGAACCCTCAATCTCACTGGTGCCTCGATCGCTTGAGATGGAAGTTGACTATGGCAGCTCTTTTGTGTTGATGTGTAGTAGGTGGATCTTCACTCCTTGCTAGCTGGCATGCAGGGGTTGTTGTCCTTGTGGCTAATTCGTTGCCATCTTTTTGGTTGTTTTCTTGTGGGGTGATGTGGGTGGCGATATGCTGAAGTGTTATCCCATGGTGTCTTTTTTTTCTAATTCACCCCTTACTGGAGCCTGACTATTATGTTGTGGTGCCTATTGTGGTGTCTTATCTTCCAATATTACTTCAACCACTGAGTCCTCATCTGATGTATCAGCACCTATAGAATTTTTTGCTTCAGCCTTTGTTTTTGTTTGATTATCGATCATTAATGGCTCATCATCTGATATGTCAGTGCATGGAACATTTTCTGCTTCAGTCTCCGTGGACTCTACCTGCTTATTGATGGAAATATCCTATAATGTAATTTTCTTCTTTTTATACCAGAGCTTCAGGAGTTTCTTCTGCACATTAATATTGATAGTACCCACTGATTCCATCCATGGGTATCCCAAAACGACATCCTCATTAGCGATATCTGAAGCATAAAAATTAGAATGCAATACATACTTGTCCATATAAATCTTCAAATCTTTATAGACTTGCACCTACTCATTATTAACCTGTGTGCTCCATGTGTCTCGCTGGCACTTGTAACTTTTTTACCAAGTTAACATTTATGATATTTTGCTTGCAACTTGGATTTATAGACACAATGATTTTCTCCTTCTGAATCAATCCATGAACCTGCAATAAGGATATACCAGTAGGAAATAACCCTACATGTTTCCCCTTATCTTGTTTTCTAGCCTGAAACCATTTGTCCAAAAGGTGTTTTTCAAATTCTGCATCTAAAAGTTTGGGCAACTACTTGTGGTTAAGTGATAACCACCATTTGTTAGCTGCATCTTTCATATTAAGCACCACTGTCATCTTCCAAAGTGTTCCATGTGTGGACTTTTTTCTCTGTATGAATTCTTCAATAGTAGGACCATTATCGTTTTTTGTAAAACATAGCCTCTCCATGAAAATGGTTTGGGAAAAACTCACTTACAATTTTAAATGGCCACAATTTCGTCAATATTTCATAGAATTATTATTATGCCCTATTTTTGGAAATGGAACAACCATTCTGAATCTGCCTATGTGATAGAAATCTTGATCCAGGCACTGGAATTTCAGATCTGCACTGCAACTCTCCCGCCGTCACCAAAATTTTTGAAAAAAGAGCTGATTTTAAATTAGCGATATCTTCCTCATCCAGACTCCAATTCGACTGATTTTTTTTTTTAAATCGGGTATGTTTTTACAAAGAATCCAGTTCGACAATTAGATTTTCTAGATCTTGCACCAGGATGTCCAGATTTGCAAGACCACTGATTTTTATATCAGTGATATCTCCTTCATCCGTACTTCGATTCAGCTGATTTTTTTTTAAATCGGGTATTTTTCCACAAAGAATCCAGATCTATAATTAGATTTTGTAGAGTTTTCCCCAAAATGTACAGATCTAATCTGCAAACTCGCTGCCCCTGAAAGTTCCTACAAAATTAAAAAATTCTCCAATTTTAACCAAGAAAGTGCTTTGATACCAATTGTTATAGATCTGATCTGAAAATATAAGATAATACAAATATACCCAGAAATAAGAAGATAGAAATAAATAGATAGAAATGATTCACTTTATTGATCAAAACCCTTTAGGTGGGGCAACACCATACATTCACTCCTTAAGGAAGGAGAACACTCCACAAGCCATATGCCCGTTCATACAATATTCCCTGACCTCTCTCAATGTAGAGTCTCTAGCCTCTATATAGGCCTCATACATACAATACCATGGGTCAATACCATGGTTCCCTCAATACCATCTATCTAATACCATGGGCCCATTACATTATTACTAAGTACTTGTGGTCCCTTACATGATATGGGTTAACCACCTTATTTATTACTATCGCCCATCCCATTATTACATTATTCCCTTGGGTACCTCCCTTGGTACCCCATATTATCCCCCCTAGGTATATAACAACACAATTGTTTTAGGAGAAGTCTTCTCGCTTGTTAAATTTCTGCTCAAACATTGTAATCCAAACAACATCTATGGACTGAACACACTTCAATTATGCTGAATAATAAGAAAAGGAAATAACTGTGCAATACCAGGTATAAAGCAAAGTAAACAACAACCTAATCTAGGTATAAGGCAAAGTAGAGTTCTTATGCAGATAACAATTTGAAATCATTTTACAGCACGATCACACAAAATAGAGCAATTGAATAATTGAAGGAAATCAGATTGTATTTGATTAAAACCTACCAATATTTGTAGGGGACCTCCACATAGCACTTTAAAGATTGAAATCAGTACAATGCTTGCACACAGAAACCAAATTCATCCACACGAAAGTCACAAATTGTTCAGAAAACATATCATTTGGCACACACCCAAATAATAGTGTGGCCACTAACTTTATATAATGTCTCTTGCATAATTGGATGAGAATCCTAAGCCTATTATCTCTTATCCCTATCTAAACTTATATCATGAAACCATCGTTTTTCTATTTCGAAAGCAAAAAGATAAGGTTTCAGCTAATCTCAGGCTTTGTTATGCATTAATCGGACAGTTGACTCAGAGTTTGACCATGATCTCCTGTGCCTCTTTTACAAAATATTTTCGAGTGGATAGGAAGGTATCCATGAGGGAGGGTATGGATGTGAATTGGAAGCGTGAATAATGGAACATGCAACAACAAACGATGAAAAAGAAATGTACGAGACCATGCTAAAAATTTCCAAAAGGGTGGAAATAATGTATGAAACTCTATAGAAAGAGACAGAGGAAAAGGAGCAATTGCAGCTTGAGTTGTGAGTCATGGAAGAGGCCTTGGAAGAACTGAAGCATAACAAACATAATCTTCAAAGAGATAACCATGAATTGAAGATGCGTCTACATGAGGAGAAAGAGGAGAAACAAAGTTTGCTACGATAGCTACAAGCAAAGTACGAGGCCTTGGAAAAGATGTAGCATGACCCATGTGAGGTAAAATGTAATTCTCTGAATTCATGTATATGTCTTGATCATGATTTCATTGTTTTTGAAAATCATACCACAAGAATTGGCTCCAAACTGTTGAAGAAAATGGGGTATGAAGGAAAAGGCTTGGGCGTTAATGGCCAAGGCATTGTCAACCCCATCTAAGTAGAACAATTACCCCATCAGGCAAGACTTGGGTATGTGAGGAAAGAAGTTGGGAAATGTGTCGAGACAGCTAGCGGATCACTAACAACAGATGATGAGAAGCCCTCATTAGTTCTTTCCAAATAGACAAAGGAGGTAAAAGATGTTGACTTCCTTTCGATTTTGTCTTCACATAGTATGGTTTATGTTGGAAATGTGGAGATCCCAATTACAGGGACAAACATGAGGCTCCTTACAAGGATGAGGCACGAGGAGGAAAAATAACTTGGTGTCAATAACCAAGGCATAACTCAACCATTGGAGGTTGTGTATAGACTTCAATTTGCAGGCTCGAGATACACCAAAGGAGAATGCTCGAAGGTGTCAGATTCTTCCAAGACATCATTGAAATCGTCGAGGAAAGAGAATGATGGGAACGCATTCCCTTCATCCCATGGTAGTGCCCATTGCAAGGAAAGAGCTGAGGCAAGCTCTAATCACCATACTCACACTAGAAACAACCAAGAAAGGTATAAACAGTTTCGATATTCAAATGTTCATTTCAATTATAATCATGTTGTTAATGATGAGCGTAAACATGGCATCAAAAAACATGTACCTTTTGTCGATTACATAACCTTACATTTTCTAAGTTGGGAAAGAATGATAGCACACAAAATGATGAGGCATGAAAGACCCTCTCGATAGAAAGGAAAGAAACATGTTAAGCAGATCTCGAGGAAGAAGATGTATTGTAGTCATTGCCACAGAAATGGTCATCAAAGAGCCACTTGTTGGAGGCTCCATCTAGAGCAACGCCTTAAAGACAAAGTGTCAGTGCATGAACCTCCTGAAGCAGTTGTTCGACAAGAAAAATCGCCACAACGAGGTGACCCATTCACATTGATAAGTGAAAAATGGTTTCTGTACATGTTACTGTTTCATGGTCGTTCTTTTATAAATCATTTGTTGCATTTTAAGATGTAAAAGTGATGATGTGTTTTCCATCACTTATTCAGTAACAGTGGTGTCTGGTCTTATTTTGAGTTGCACAATAAACTGTGAAAGTGATGTCGTGTTTCCATCACTTGTCAAGGGAACAATAATGTTTGGCCTTATCTTTGTAAATCATGTGTTGCAGTGATGAAGTGTTTTCCATCACTTGTTGAAGCAATAATGGTATGTTGGCCTTGTTTCGTAGCTGGGGTATTGTGCCCATCTTGATGCAAACTTGACCACCGAGTATGTGTTATAAACTCGTGGCAAGTGTGGGGCGCTTGGGTCATTTGTTGGTCATATAAATTCAACATGTAATTTGCAAAACAGTGTACTATGGGTTGTAGGTGTCAGATCATCACTTAAGGCTCTGAAGAAAGGTGAAAGAAATGGAAGTGAGGCTTTTCAGGAAGCTTGTGATGCAGACAAGGTACAAAAAAGTTGCAAATTATTTTTCATGCTTTTGGAGGACCAAAATCTCCTCAGTGGGGAGGATTGATCTAGGTGGCTCCAGAGACACACACAGGACAAAGAGGGCTTATGAATGCTCAAAAATCAAAGTGTTTGAATTATGCTCGAACTAGGTTCATGTTAAAGATCTTGTCGTCGTGATCGTGGTGGTGCGAACAGTTCATCAATCCGAGTCCGGATGAGGAAGATAGAAGCAATCAAATTTGTGTTGACTTTTTGTTGACTGGTTAGGATTAACAAAGACACAATTTCAGCTTTTCCTGTAGATGGAATCCAGCCAACTTCGGCTAGATTCTGAGTGAAATTGTTACCTTGTTAAAAAGACTCCTTTGGCCTATGTTCGAGAAATTTAAAAAATTATTATTATTATAAAAAATTAAAAAAAATAATAAAAAAAGGGGGTGGTGGGCCACCACCCCACACCTATCTGAAAATCTCTTAACATAACCATATGACATTTATGTGAGGCCGATGGGGATCGAACCCACTCGACCCATGTGGACCTGCCCCCACCAAGCGACCCCATGATAGGTACAACCACACACCCAAACAAGCCAAAGTTTTAATATGCCAGTTGAAAATGGTTATGGAGGTTGTGGGGCGAGCCGCCCAATGCAGACCTAACCCCCAACAATAATGTTGTCAGTTGTTTAAAACATTAAAACTATAATGTAATAAATATAGGGAGGGACAGGATTTGATCCCCCAACCCCTCCTCAACCATTTACCTCATTTATCACTATGCCAAACTACTTTCTTGTAAACTCCACCAACAAACTTATATAAACACTCATTTTCACTAATGTGCCCAAGAAATGGAGGAACCAGGAGCTAGCACAGAAAATGATGCTGAGCCATTTTTTCATTAATTTTTATGCATGTGAAACCATGACTGAGCAAAATTTCCAGGAAGGTGAAATTTTCACAGTGTCCAAATTGGACAAACTTTATGTCGATCTTACACCTCTCGGCGACACGAACCTAATGGTGCAGTCAGTTTCCTGATCTGAGCAGCTGATTTTCAGAAGACCTAGAAGAGGTAATCTTTGAGGAATCTAGAGGGAATCGAAAAGATTCCTTGAGCCCTAGATTTTCATTTTCTTAGAATTCAAAAATTTGACAGTCAATTTTGCACTATTCGACGCCAAAAATCTAATTGTGTGTTCAGATTCATCATTTTCTCATTTTGTTTTTTGGTCACTTTTCTAAGTGGAGTGTAGGTCTCAACATTTATGTGTGAACAACCATTTTCATGCGATTTGATGTTGTGAGATCGATGGCACAAACATCTTCAGCATTTTGACATCCACTTCTTTAGATGGCCCTTGGATGTGAGGCATATGCAGTTTGTTCATGTACTTCATTTGCTATGCATTGTGCTACACAGATCCCTATTTGATGCTTGATGTGGGATCTTGTTTCTTACTCGATTTCATGATTCCTGCTTGATGTGATGCAGAATCGTCTATGTAATGTACTTGTTGTCATGATTCGTCATGTTGTGTTTTGAGACCCCTTTCTTTATGTTGATGGGATACTCATGTTGTCGTCATGCATGTTTGCATTGAGATCCCTTTTAGTCCATGTTGGCGGGATGCTCATCATGCATGAGTTTTTGTCATACTAATAGAAGTCCTTTTGATTGAGAGTTCTTGTAGTGGAACATCTCTTGGAGCCACTCCTGCGTGAGGGCATTATCCTTGTATGATAGTGACATCACCTCTTATGTACATCATCACTATTGACAACACTTAATGTAGCGGCCTAAACCATCTTGACACCAGGGCCCAAAGACGTAGTCCCTCCTGGACGAACTCTGTTATCCATGGCTTATCATTTTATGTTGTTGATGGTTGACATGTTCCTCTTATTTACAGCATACACATGTATTCATTTATGTTATTTTAAAAATGCAATTTAACACATAAAGAAAGTAAAAGGTCTTGGAAGGGTCTTTTGTCACACCCAGACCTAAATCACATAGTAAATGGACTAAAAATGTTCTATGGCTTGTCTAATACAATATGAAACTAGAATTGATTAGAAAAAACTTATTTGACACAATATGCAACTAAGCCCTAAAAGTTTGTCTCAAGCATTCAACTCAGCTAATAGGTCACAAGCCTCCTTAAAGATAGCCTTACAAATGATAAACCATAATAAAAATGAGATTAAAAATCCCACGTATAGCCTTACAAATGATAAACCATAATAAAAATGAGATTAAAAATCCACATACGTGGGAGAAAGGGCTCTCAAACATGATGACATCCTCCAAAGCTGGCCACCTCCATCAAGCAAGTGAAAAAGTGTCTAAGAGTGCTCCTCACTGCAAGGGACACCATCAAAATGCATGGATACATCTCGAAGTAACGTCTCCTCTAGCAAGGGGTCATCATATGACTAATCAACTAGAAATTTTGAGTGCAAAGAGAAGTTTTCACCCGAACGCTAGGGATTGCAATAGAAAGGGATGGCAGAGAATAAAATATGTAAATTTGTTGTGCAGTTTGTGTCCGTGACCATTATAACAGACAACCACAATGTGAATGTGTATGTATATATATCGTAGGTGGGATTTTCAGTTCCTGGTTTCTATTGGGTATTTTTGCAATGGGAAATACCAAAACCAAACAAACAAACAAACACCACAGAGCCAATGCTCTGTTACATTTCTTCCAGGACCTTTTGCACAGGGAAGCTTAAAATATTATTTCGGATAACAGAGTATTACACACTCATAAAACTTTGTATTCATTAAAATAAAATACCTGATACAAAATTCATCCTCTTTCACTCAGAGGGATTCACCAAAAGAAATTCACCAACAAAACAAATTACTCTGTCTCCTCTTGAGATTTTACACTACTGTGTGTAAGAATCTCATTTACCTTTACTGCTGTAAAAACAGACTTTTACATTTACCATTGTAGAAATAAAAATCAACACACTGCTATGTGGAAATTATGCATTCACCAAAAACTTACATTACCCTTTTCACTACTGTGTGAAACAATTCATGGTTTTCAATGATACATGCTTCCCTTAGTTTTCTTTATTCACCTCTTCACTTCATCGCTCCTGCACTGCTGTGCTTTTCCATTTCACAAGTACACTCTCTTTTACACTGCTGTGTATATTATCATACGCGCTGCTGCGTTTTTCCCTTCTCTCTTTGTTTCGCACTGTTGTGATTGTCAACACAAAACCATTACATATATGTATGATAACACAAAAACTTACATCATTTTCACCTGCCATGCTGCCGTGAAAGAAAATAATAAAATTAAATGATCTTACTGGCTTGCCCATACTCCTGCTGGAACAAAATTAAAAACTTCACCAAAAATTTACCAACCCACAGTAAATTGCATTTACTGTTTTACTGGGATAAACGACGGTAAGGAGACTTTTACTTCACGTCAAATTTATTTTCCAGGCCTTTACTTCAACCATTATACAATATGGTTTTGGAAATCTATCGGGTCTGAGCTTCATCGCATGGCACAATACCTCCGATTATATATATTATAATATATGCATGAAATCCATAAAAACATGAAACGACCCACTGGCGGACCCAAAATAATATTAAGAAAAATGTTGAATACCCATCGGGTCCGGGATATCGGGTCGCAACTTATCGCATGGTAAAGCTTGCCCCTTTGTTATCCCCGATAGCGATACTATTGTGGACCCGATAATCTATCAAAAGGGATTAATTCCATCGTCGGGTCCGGCCCATCGGCGATTGCTCATTTATGAAAGGTCATGCTCCACTTGAAAATGCCGATAGCGATGCGCCGATGCAATATCGGCGATCGCTCATCGCAAATAACAAAAACAACTTTATAATTCCCTTGCCATTTTGTCGATGCGATATCGGCGGATTGCACATCGCTTATTCGCCCATCGCTGAAGTCGCTCCAAACTGAATCGCTCCAAGCTTAATCACTCATCGCTGAATCGCTGAGGTCGTTCTTTGCTGGAGCGCAGTTGAAATTATACTTTCAACACTCCCCTTTAATTTCAACTGCTGGGCATTCAATCTTACCCAAACACTTCCTCACATAGAGGGATTCACTAACTACTTATGATGAAGTTCCACAAACAACAAAATAGTCTTCCTCTTAATAGAGGGATTAACCTGAAATTGTGCTTAAGAGCACCTTCCTCATGACAGAGGGATTCACCATAACAATGTGCTGAAGAACACCTTCCTCTTGACAGAGGGATTCACCTGTGACTATGCTGAAAAGCATCATCCTCCTGATAGAGGGATTTACCATGTGTATGCTAAAGAGCATCTTCCTCTTGACAGAGGGATTTACCATGACACTGTGCTGAAAAGCACCTTCCTCTTTAACAGAGGGATTCATTAAGAACTTCACTTCCTCTTACGGAGGGATCACTGCCAAACACTGCTTTAGATGCAGTTTCAAAACAAAACATTCATTGCACTGTTGTGCATACTCATTACATTGTTCTTTTATGTTGTTGCATATTCTCTGCTGCACTGTTGCGCCATCTTCTTTGCTGCGTCTACCCCACACTGCTGTGTCTACACTTGCTGTTGTGTTGCTGCACTTCACTTACATTTCTTTGCAAACTCTGCATTGCTTTGCATTCTTCAAAGATTGAATACTTTGTCTTTTCTGGAACAATTACTCTGTCCCACCTTACAAATTTACACTGCTTTGTGTAAACATTTCTTACATTTACTGCTGTTGCATATGTTGCATTTCAATTCAATGAACAACACATTCACTATACTTACATTTATTGTTGTCCATTACCTTTCATTTCTTCAACAAAACTTCATGCTGCTGCATTTTCTTATTTGCATTGTTGTCCATACCCATAACCATAGACTCTATCATCCCTGGGTTTTTATTTGCTGCTGCGTTGCCTCTGCAATTTGCACTGTGGCTGTCTTTTGTTTCATCATACTGCTGTGTGCCCATACACTAACTTTTTACTCTCCATTACTTGCACATAGAGAGAAATCATCCTCACGCTGTTTTGCGTTGCATTCTCCACACAACAAAATAAAATAACACGGGCTGCTGCCTTTTCTTTTTACACCCTTGCTTCACATAGTCTTAGTCTTCATTTTTTTTTACTCAATGTACTGTTGTGCAGTTCCTTTCATTTTTCTGCTACCACACATTATCATTCACCCATGTGCATTAAAAATCTGCTGTCACTGTTTCTCTTTATGCATTTCTTTGCATGCTGCATTGCATATGAAGAAAAACATTACATTTTTTTGCTGTGTATTGTACTCACTCTGCTGTGAGTATGTTCTCTCACATTACATAGAAGGAAACTACCTTCCATTGCTATGCATTTCAATGCATGTGCTCCATAACAAAAATTCAAAAAACTGTTGTTTTATGTTTTATCTTCCCACTGCTATGAGGGTCTCCATGCTTTGCATACTTTTCTTATTGCGCTGCTACACTTCACATTTGAGCGCTGCCCCTTTTTCTTCTCTGCTTTTATGGCAGATTTAACTTCATATTTGTCCCTTAAAAAAAAGTCTTCATCAAAGAGTGACTCTGTTAAGACAGTTCAACAACAAAAAATTACAAGCTCTCCTTTAATGTGTGCTTGTCTTCTTTTGGCAGACTCTTCTAAAAACAAATTTAGATCCACTGGGGAGTTCAAGGGATTTTTAGATTGCCTTTCCTTCCTTCTCCATATTTGTGTAACTTTCTTCTTTTGCATGGGTCTAGCTTGTGTAAGAGCCCATGTCAAGTTACAATCTCATGCCATATGCCCAATGTCATGACACTTGAAACATTCAACATTGTTCATGAATAAAAATTCATGATTTCTTCTTGTGAAATTATTTCTTGGAGATTGTCGGGGACCACAACATCTATCTCCATGAAATGCTCTACAGCCTTTTTCCATATGACCAAAATTTGAGCAAGAATAACAATAACCAAAAAATGAACTTTGGTACTTGGGAGATGGAGGTTTCCTTGACGTACTTTTGAATCCTTGCTGCCTTGAGATCCTTTGATGATCACCATTGCCTCTTGCCTTTTTGCCATCAGCCACATTTCTTCTTGGAGCTGGTTTTCTACCTGGAGCATGATTTCTTCTATTGCAGCCTTCATTTTTCTCCTTGCCTTTGCTGGAAGTAGGAGCATCACCATTTCTTTCTGGCTTCTTCACATCTCCTTTGCTTAAAGCATTTTCATCCTTGTTTGAGGATTCACCTACATACCCAAGTCCTGATTTATCAGATGGAGATCTGTGATCGCTGAGCATGTCATCCAAAGCTTGAGAGCTCTTCATGATCTTGTTCATCCCTTCAACCTTCTTCCTGAGGAGGACAATCTCTTCTTCCAATATTTCACACTCATTATTCTTCTTTGCAAGTTGTTCCTCAGTTTCTTCCTTGCTACGAGTAGCTTCAGCGGCTGCTATTTTAAGAGAGATGATATCTGACTTCATTTTGGAGATTTCTTCATTCTTAGCTTGACTGCTCTCCATTTTCTTTTCAGCTTCTTGTGCCTTCTTCTTGGCTTCTTGTGCCTGCTTCTTGCCTTCTTGTAGCTCAGACTTAAGGGAGGATACCTCTACCTTGTACTCTCCAATCTCTTCTACAAGTTTGTTCACGCTCTTGTGCCTTTGTTCAAGTTGACTTGACAAGGCATCTTCCTGCTTCTTCGCTTTATTTAACTGATTTGTCATGGATATGACTTCTTCATGATGCTTCCTTTTGCTTTCATTAAATTCCTTCTTAAGCTTGGCAAGCTCTTCATCCCTTTCTTGCACTTGAAGCTTGATGAGGTCAACCTTCTCATTTTCAGCTTCTATGATGGGTTCAGAATTTTCTTCTTGATTCATGATCATGGTCAGTGCTCCCTTTGCATGAAGGTCATGAAGTCTATCCCATATATCCTTTGCTGATGAATATTTTCCTAGATTCTTCTTTACATAATCAGGCAGCCCATCCAAGATTGTCTTTGCTGGTTTTGCATTGTACTCCTTGGATTATCCATCCATTTTGCTATCATCAATCACTTACTCCCAAATTTCAATCCCTTGAGACTTTAAGAAAGTCCTCATTTTTATTTCCCATATATCAAAGTTCCCATCAAACTTTGAAGCCTCAAATAGAATGCTTTCAAGTAGATTGTCTTCTATTTTAATAGAAAAGGGAGACACAACCTTAGGGGATTTGGACACTTTCCTTTTTGACCTTGCCATTCTTAACTATTTTTAAAATCCCTGACTGTGTTTTTAAAATGACTCACTGTTTCTTCAACAGCAACTCAAAAACTTGAGAAATACCTGAATCCCTTTGGCTGAAACTTCACACAGTTGAAGAAGCTTTACTGCTGCTGCAACAAGGGTCTTTCCTTCAGCTTCTTTGACACTTCAAAGAGCATGAACCTGCTCTGTCACCATCAAAGAGCCTGGACTAGCTCTGATACCACTGTTGGGTATTTTTGCAATGGGAAATACCAAAACCAAACAAACAAACAAACACCACAGAGCCAATGCTCTGTTTCATTTCTTCCAGGACCTTTGCACAGGGAAGCTATTAAAAACAAATATACTCATAACAGTCCATTACATAGCCATAAAAACATTCCTATTGCTTAAAATATATGCCTGATACACATTCATCCTCTTTGCTGAGAGGGATTTACCAAAAACAACATTCAACCATAACTCTGTTTTCACCTGAGAATTTACTGAGCTGGGTTTACTACTGTAAAACCCCTTTTTACATTTACCGGTGTAAAACTATTTTTACACATACTGTTGTAAAAATATTTTACACATATTACTGTAAAACAAACTTTTACATATGTAGCTCCAAAACAAATCATTATGTGCCCGCTCATTACAATAAAAAATACTTTAGCATACAAAATATTTCATCCTCTGTTCTAATATTTCCTTCCTCTTCGCACTGCTATGCGATCCACACAAACTAAGTTGACCTCCTCAAAAGGGAAACTCCCCTGCTTCTTTTACGCACTGCTGTCCGATTCATTTCACATACTATACCAAAACTCTACGCTGCTGCGTTTCACCTTCTCTCACAAAAATTGGTCAACACATAATTTATGCACTACTGTGCATTCATACTAGCAAAAGACTCTGGTAAAGATTTGTTCTTCGCACACACACACTATGTTTCATTTCATTTTTTTTACTTACATATACCAAGTCAACATTCAATACATATGTGACCAAAAAAAAATTACACGCATTCTCTTACCCATACCTCCGTATAAACAAAGATTACAACACTTTACCTACCATCTACCAACCATGTTTAAATAACATTTAATTCCTTAGCTGACAGAACCGGCGGTCAAAAAAAACTTTACGCAATCTCCATTCCCTGCAGACCATACCCAGCTTTGACCTCGATCCGACGGCAGAGAATCCAGGAGAAAATCGGACGAATATTGGATGACCAATTTTGACCGACTTATATCGTTTGATAAGTGTCAGAGGGTGATGTCACCCCTCATCCACGCATCAGCTCCAGGTTTTATCGGAGCCCCTAAGTACGGAAACCACCTTTATGAAAAAGCGGTGTGATATGCTTACCGGTGGTTTGTGGTTTCACTTTGGTGGTTTCGGGGAATGGTAGGACTGTGTGCTCCACGGTTGAAATTACAAACTCAACAGAACAGGAATCCAGGCTAATAGAGGAATATGCACTGTGATACTCCAATAAAAACAGGAATAGAAGTTCAATGGCGACAAAGGACTGAAACTAATGCAATGCAAGATGATATGCCCAGAGCAGCAATTCAGCATTGCTTCGACACTAACAAGCATACAAATTCCCAGAGAAAGCACAGTTGTTGCATTTGAAAATGCCACCAGTAAGTCATTAAATGAACAGAAACCCAGAGACCCATTCTTTAACATCCAAATCCATATAGGGTTCGGCCCTGCCTTTTCAAGCTGTATATAATATCCATGGCAGTTACAGTCTTTCTCCAAACATGTTTTGTGTAAGTAACAACATCATTGGTGGCATTCTAAAGAAAAAATTAACCACTCCTATCGTTTTTTCATATATGAGGCTACTGATACGCTTGACACTGCCTCTCTTGGCAAGACACCTAATGGCGGGCTTTGTAATTCACTGAATGGTATCATGCAATACCTTCCCAGGACTCTTTGCACCTCTTTTCCCAAACCCTTGCCTCCCTTTCCATGGTCCGACATCTTTCCCCCTTCAAATCTCTACAACAAAAAGGCCTAGGGATCGAACCTCAATTGCCAATCACTTTGCTCATTAGTTGCACAAAGAAATATTTTCCCAAACCCTCGCCTCCCTTTCCATTGTTGGACACCTTTCCCCCTTCAAATCTCCACAATGAAAAAACCTTTGGATCAAACCTCAACTGCCAATCACTCTGCTCGTTAGTCATGCAAAGAAATCTTTTCCCAAAACCTTACCTCCCATTCCATTGCTGAACATCTTTCCCCACTGAAGTCTCCACAATGAAAATGCCTCAGGATCAAACCTCAATTTCTAATCACTCTGCTGGCGGCGCAAAGCAACAAATCTCCATAATGAAAAGACATTGTGGAGGTTTGCCGTTACACCAAAACCCGCAGGTGTTGGTAAACATTACAAGCCAGTAACTAGGATCCCCAGGGTGGAAGTTACAGATTCTATAGAGGTGCGGTGATTCTTCCAACAACCCCCCTCAAACGCAGCTCGGGGGAATCAAACTTGGGTCCAAGCTCTAATACCATGTGGAGGTTTTTCGTTACACCAAAACCCGCAGGTGTTGGTAAACATTACAAGCGAGTTACTAGGATCGCCAGGGTGGAAATTATGGATTCTATAGAGGTGTCGTGATTCTTCCAGCACCCCCCTCAAACGCAGCTCGGGGGAATTGAACCTGGGTCCAAGCTCTGATACCATGTAGAGGTTTGCCGTTACACCAAAACCCGCAGGTGTCGGTAAACATTACAAGCCAGTAACTAGGATCCCCAGGGTGGAAATTACGGATTCTATAGAGGTGTGGTGATTCTTCCAACAGGCATCGGGATCGAACCTCAATTGCCAATCCTTCTGCTTGTTAGCAGCGTAAAGAAAATCAGTCTGCTCCTTCCCTCGCAAAGCACATCACTCTGCAAAATAAGCAAAGAAAAATAAGGGAGGGAAGTTCTTTTAAAATAATTTTAAAAATAATAAACAATATTAAAATTTATAAAATATAATTGGTAAGGTTAAATTATGCGAAATTTGTTACAAAAAATTGGTAATAATAGTTAGTTAAATAAAAACTTGAATGAATAATAGTTAGTTAAATAAAAAATTGAATGTAGAGATAATAAGTTCTATATAAAAGCTATTAAATTAAGGAGTCGTTTTTTGTGTGATTTTTTGGAATTTTCGGTGCCCCAATCATGCAGAAAAATTTGACATGAAATCCTTATTTGTGTTATTGAAACTGGTTTTTTGAGTGTGTAGAGGTTACTTGTGATTTCAACAAATTCCTGCCAAATTTTAGAGAAATTAGACTAGAAAAGCTTCCAAAAGGACAACCTAAAGAAAACTTGCTAAATTAATGATTGGTAACTTTATGATATTACTTGATATGATGAGTAATACAGGCTATGATAGTCTTGTTTTGAGTTCGAGAATGCAATTTTATTGTATAGTGTTTTGAATTTAGATTGTTTGTGTGGTAAGGCTTCATACTATATCATACTGCAATTAATAATGTTTAAAAAAATTAAAAAATGCACTCCCTAAGTTAGTGTCTAGATTAATATGTGAATTGCAAAAGTCATCTTTTAAAAATTCCTAAATGTCAAATTAGCTTATATAAAAATATTTACTTTCTCAAAAAGTTCTTTTTATTTTGTCATGTAAAAAAAGCATGATTATTATACATCACTAATATTCACAAAATAAAATCATGTTTAACTTTTGTAAGTGTTTGTAAGACATTCTATAAGAATACTAATTGCATTCACTTAAGAAATAATAACTGTTGACTCCATGAAAGATAAACTTCTCGATGGAGTCAGGGTGAGAGGGGAAAAAGATGGCTATGAACACATGCATCGTTTTGATCCTACAACCTCTGCATGACCACAGTTAAGCCTCACCACTTTTCTACAGCATGATATATAGATTATTGTTCCCCGTCCCTTTCTATGGATCTGATGGCGGCAACATATCTTGGGGGTTTGAGTGCATCTTCCGCAACAACAAGCAGTTGACGAAGACAAAATCCTCTTACAGATCAGCTGCATCATTATCGGAGGTTGAAATGGATGAAGAGCTTGTGGACTTTTCAGAGGACCTCTATGAATTTGCATCCATCTGGATTGTTCCTCCACATTAGTCGGTAGTTATGGTTCCACTGGCAGCAGAAAACTTATCGACTACTCTAGTTGGTGCATCTAGGTTTTCCTCAGTATATTCCATTGATAACCCTAACTCTCCTGATTTCAACTCCTATCAGGCAGTCTGTCATGTGTCTACAAGTACCCCATTCCATTGTTACCATGGAGATCCCTGTTTTCACTATTGGATTACCCTACTCCATCCCCTTCCTCAATCAACTTTCTGGAATCCTATCTTGAACCACCACCTCCTATGGTATCCATTGTTGATCCAGGGCCCACTAAGGTTTGCTCCTTGGTGCCATTTGAAAATTCCTTACCACTCGTTCACCCTACCCATCCCCGAGTCATATTTGTACCTCCCTCCTGATGCTGCTTCGAAGGTGGCCCTATAGCTTAGCCTGATAGCCCTATTGATGATGCCATGGTTAGTATATCCTCAGATGTGCCATCCACTGAGACTATTAACCAAGAACCTGGAACCCGCAAGCGCGGTGTGAAAAAATCCAAGTTTATGAAGGTCAACAATAAGGGAAGTCAGCTAATTCTAGGAGAGGAGCTGCCAGTGGCTGAAGTCATCAACAATGCAACAGAGTACTAGTTGGTCAGTTTTGTGGTAGGAATTATTTTTCCCGCCATTTGTGGAAATGGATCTTGGAGATTTGGGGCCATATATTGGAGGTATTACAATCAATTGTTACGATGTCGAAAGGATGGTTCGCTTTACAATTCCACAGACTAGAACATGTTGATTGGGTCCTCTCTAAATTTTGGCATATTGAATTGGTACCTGTGTTACTTAAAAGGCGAAGTCCACTATTTGATCTTGATTGGGAACAGCTAGGTGCAGGTCACATTTGGGCCGAGCTTCCAGACTTGCCACTACATCTATGGTTGAAGGACATATTCAAGCACATCAAAAATGTCTTGGGGACATACCTTGACCACAAAAAATCCTTCATTGAGATAGAGAAGATGACATTCGCTCATATCCTGGTGCACCTTGACACCCATGAAGGATTGGAGGAAAACTTGAAGATCTATTAAGGGAACACATCTAGATTGCAGACACTGGATGATGAAGGGGTACCATTCTGACGCAGGTGCTGCCAAAAGTTGGGCATCTCTACAAGAATTGTCCCCTACTCTCTAAGGACCATCCTCCTCTAGAATCTCTGCATAACATTGGGAAGGTCATGCAATAATATATGACAAGTCTGATATATAATATACAATATGTCAGATTAACTTCATAGACAATGAAATTAAAAAAAAATAAAATTATTA
>APFE030258206.1:2732-14282 GCA_000404065.3 Pinus taeda
TTGAGTAAAATATTTGCCATGCCTGGTGAGAGATTCGCCAAAAAATTATATATACATATTATATTATTGATAAAATTGCCTTCCATTTTTCCTATATACCATGGATATTCGCCCATTTATTATGTTTATAAATTTAGGGGGGGTTCTTAAAATTTTCCCTGATCTATATTTATTGAATAGTCATCTTCAATTTTTGTATAAACAGGAGTGCATCCTTCATACAAAGGGTTGTTGGTTAGTTGTTAGTGTTAGTGTTAGTTTCTAATTGCTAGTTGGAGGTTCCAAGTTTCATCCAAGATGTGATTTGTAAAGTGAGGATAGATAATTCTTGTAATATCTTGTAACTCATTTTATGAAATACATACTGCTACTTTGATCTTCAAGATGTGATAGTTGTTCAGTGTGCTTGTTAAAGAATGGAGGCCCACCATTAACAATAGTTTTCACACCTTTATACATATTGGTAGTAACATAGTATAGTTATGTTATTTCATTTATTTTCAGCAAGTGTATTTTCATTCTATGCAAGTGTGCTTTTCCTCTTAGCAAGTGTGATTTCATTTCAGCAAGTGTGAGTGTGATTTCAATTTAGAAAGTGTGATTTCATTTATGCAAGTGTGGTGTGATTTCAATTCAGTAAGTGTGATTTCATTTATGCAAGTGGTGTGATTTCAATTCAGCGAGTGTGATTTCAATTCAGCAAGTGTGTTTTCATTTATGCAAATGTGGTGTGATTTCATTTATGCAAGTGTGATTTTATTTTCAAGCAAGTGTGATTTTCTTTATGCAAGTGTGATTTCAATTTCTTTATGTTTGGTTTGGTTTGGATTAGATTGATTTAATTTGTTTTATAATTAGTTTTAGTTGCATTAGATAAATCTATTCTAATAAATAACCACCTAGTACATATATTACATGTATAACTCATCATTTTATGAACCTCAAGTTGACAATTAATGATAGGGATTTAACTCGCAATTAAATCACCAAACAAAAACCTTAACAACTTTATACCTTACTATATAATTATCTCCCATAATTATTTAAGTACACATACTAAATTACTTATGAGCATAATTCATATTTGCTAACTTAGCAAAACAAAAATCTCAAATCCTTCCTAGCCTACTCGCTAGGAAAAGGGATTATCATCCAATTGTACTTGTAATAGTTTTTTTAATCTAACATCATTATCCATTATAACAAAATAAATTTGTCACCCTAATGGGGGTGCTTTTTCAGTTGATACGAAAACATCGAGAAGGGTGCCTGAAGCACATTAGGCTTTGCCTCATATGGGCACGGTAGATGGTAGTTAATACCTATGCTTTAATAAGTGTGCCACATTCAAGATTTAATAAGTAGGTTGTTAGCGATGAAATGGTGGAGATACAAGGGGTTTGTGCGAGGAGGGAAGGTCAATACCTCAGCCTCATGTTTTAGCTTCTCCTGTGACTATTTTTCTATTGGAGGTATTGTTTTTGGCTCGCATTTCCTCTAATTTTCTTTGTGTTTCTCTAGAAGAAGCTTTCACGATGGAAATTTTCTTATTGGAGGTGTTTTTATTGGCTTGCATTCCTTCTATTTTTTTTGGAATTACAAGGAAAAGCTTCATTTTAGGTCTACTTTGGTGATTTGTGTATCACTTGGCTCTGCCTACGTTGTACAATCTAGTGTCTAGCTCTTGGAAGTTGGATTGTTATGCTGGTTGGGATCTTCGGTGTTTCATTCCTCTTATGGTATGTATTAAGTGTCACTTAATATTGGCAAGTTTTATCTTTATTGTCTTGACATTCTTCCTTAATTTGTTGAATTTAGGGCATAAATTGAGTTATTCATTCCTATACATATTTGTGTCAGAACTCTTGATGAAAAATTAGTTTCTTTTATTTAGTGTTCCATTGGAGTTAAATTCTTAGTTGTTGGGGATTATTGAAGGGTTGTGAGTGAAGTGTGATTAGATTCTATAGGTGGTTGTGAAGGCGTCTAGGTATTTTCACTTTTTTTCTCTGGTCCAATCGTAATTGGTCTAGCATGTCCATAAATTATTGTGTTTTGCTTTGAGTTCTAAGTCTTGGTATAATTCATTTATATCTAGTTGGTGTTTTATTAAACCTTAAACACACTCTCATTGTTTGGTAGTGAGGTTGAGTTGTACTAAACTTGATAATTTATTGAGTTGTGATCAATTGAAGTGGTCTTTTGGGAATGATTTGGTCATTTTTTAGTCAGGTTTTCAAGGGCTTTCATTTCAGTCTTCATCCTATTTCAAGTAGAGATCTTATCGATCATTGCCCTTAGTGTTTATTTGCAGTAGTTATCATGCCTCCATGCAGAGAATGGCTAGTCAGATAGGTTTTGGTGGTAATATTAGGTGTAAAAGGAATCTCCCTTTTTCCTATGATGCAGTTGCCATGCTGTTTGATGTAGTTCCTATGGAGGTGTGCAAGGAGATTACGGTGTTGGAAAATGTAGAGGTAGGGGATTATCCTTACTACTATGATTCAAAATTGGTGAGGGAAGATGCAAAATGGCTTCCTGCTCCTTGTATATTTAGGAATAGTAGACATCATTTTATGAGTTCTTTGGCTTTGAATCAGAAATTGCCAACTTTTTTGTATATTATCTTTAAGGATAAACAAGTGGAAAACTACAATGGCTTGTCCTCATTAAAAGACATCAAACACATGTTGCGTAATCTGAGATATTGTTTGGATAATGTAGAATCTGGTTTGGCAAAGGTGGAGAGTTTCATGGTAACTTATTCTACTTCTAAAGATCTCACTAACCCTCCAGCTGATATTTTTCAGACTCAATGCTTTGATTTCTTTAGATGATGACTAGTTGGCTACCTTCAGGTACTTTTTTCCTTACATTTTTGTTCACTTGGGTTGTGCTTATAGGGATATTTCCTCGCTCCTTTCTCTTACAAGCCCACAATGTTTTTCCTAGGAATGTATGGCTATAATCCTTTTTGGCATGCATGGTGGGATATGCAATGTGGCTTCTTTCTTCCTTTGGGTATGTTTGGTTGCACTATCTATAGGCAGGTTCGACTAACTATGGATAGAAGATGTTTTTGTTTCCATCTCTGTGGGTTGTGGGGATGGAGAGGTTCTAAACACATTTTTTTCTGTTGTCTCACTGTTGGTTTTAAGTTATTTGCTATATCTTGCTAGCAATTGATATTGAAGAAGTTTTTGGTTTACAATTGCATGGTCTTATGATACAAATTGTTGGTTGTCTGCATAATCACCGATTGTAACTAGTCTGCTCTGTTGCTGAGGTTATAATTACATAGAGAAAATTATGAGTTTTTAGTTTCTTTTCACCTGACTCTTGCATGGTGATTTATCCTTTGTTGTGCAACTTTGATATGGCTTATGGTGCCTGGACGAATGGTATTTCTAGTCCAGTGGTAGATATTTATGATTTCATTGTTTTGGGTAGCATTGAAGCCTATGGATTATGGAAAATGTTTGATATGGTTGTTTCTCTACCTGTTCATGATCATTATGCAAATATCAATTTTTGATGCAATATGAAGTACATATATTCACAAAAATAAAGACAATTTGTCATGGATTTATAAATTTATCTTAATTTCTTATAAAATAATATATCTTTAGTTTGTTTTAATCTAACACCATTTTATAAGAAAATCAAGTTGTCATGGATTCATAAATTTTTCATAATTTCTTACAAAAGAATAAATCTCTAGAAACATGTGTGTTAGTTTTAGGAAACATACTCTTTCTAGCCAACGTTATCTCTACGTGAGTGTAACACTAGTCTAGATCCATCTTAATTCTAGACCTACCAAGCGTTGATAGCCTAGGTCCATCTTAATTCTGGACCTACTAAGAGTTGATAGAGGTATAAAATATCTTGAGACTCAAACCTCTTTTAAAGTGAAAGGAGATTTGATCCCTCTCAACCTTTGGTAGATCTAGAATTAACATGGATCCATACTACTATTATATAAATTTCACATTTCTATGATAAAAGTATTCCCATTTTTTATTTTATTAAAACCTTGCGGAATATCCATGACTATTTTTATTACTAGTGAGGATTGAGGGTTTAGATATATCTAAAAATGAATTAGAACCTATTTACTTTTATATTTAATTACAAAAACGTTATAAAAATAAATTGAAATACAATAGTTATAAAATATTTAATTGTGAAATGATTTATGGTTTTTGGGTATGTGGTATTGATAAGCGATGGTATTGGCCCATGGCTTATCCGTGATAAAGTGGGGTGAATATCCATGGTTAAGAATATTGTGATATTGTAAGTTTATTACAAGTATTAAGTTTTTATGTGTTTATTAATTAAATTTAAATATGGTTATAGAATCATTATTTTAATTTATATGGTCAAATGGATCTTAATTTATATCTATTATTTATATGGTATATATTTTAATGTGATATGTATATTATAAATTTATTTTATCCAAAATATTAATAAAACCAAAATTACAATATAACAAATTGAATTTTCATTAGATCTAGGTGTCAGTCTGCTAGCTCAAGGCATTAAACGCCCTCATGAACCCAATGCATTGATCAATTGGGGTTGACTTTTGGTGGCGCCACTAGCATGCCTTCCATAGTGTCTTGGGTTTGGAGTGAGGTGATGGTGCCAAGTCCACCCTCCTCTTGCATTTAAAATGCTTTAAGTGCATGTTCAACCAACTTGTCATATGGCATCTCAAAATCAATGTTAAAAGGCTTGGTGCTCTCAACATGGCCACCCATTCCCTCAGTTGCTTGAAGGTGGAAACTTTGCTCAAACCTAGGGCATTGAATTCAGTTTCTCAACAATCATGATGCAGGAACATGGGCATTATAAGAAAGGTGCACATGGAAGAGGAAAACATTCCCTCCCTCCCTCGCATGGTAAAGGGGATGAACACTTATATTTTAGTATCCTACACTGTTATTGACGAATGGTGGTAGACACAGAAGCTCGAGAGATTAGGCTCACAGGTGACCACCTTTGGGATTTACACAACCTCCTTGGTTGCTATTATAAGGGCCAGGAAGATATGATATGGAATTTCATCTACACCATGTAAATTTAGCTTATCACTACATTGCCAACCTCTCGAGTATGTAGCTTTATGGTTCTGAGTCTCCCTCGACTAAAACAATGGAAAACTCCCCCACATTCTATCTAGTGCACATAGAAGCTCACCATGATGGACCTCGCAGTCCTTCACCCTGGTAATGTCAGTATCACATTTATTCAAAGCTTTCCTCTATCGGTTTGAGCCCCTCCTGCAATAAAGGTGGCCATGTCAAGGATCAAGGCAACAATCCTCTCTGACAACATTCTGAGTTTCCATCCTTCCATCTTCCATGGGGCTCCCTCTACCAAATGACCTAGACTATTATAAGCCATGGCTCGTGGTCTAGGAGGGCCCTCTATAGTGCTAGTTGGCATTGCAAGTTCATCAAGGTAGACTTTTCTATTGTTTTAATGTCATGATGTTCTCGACTTTAGATATGATTTTGCATTTTTCATTGCAATGTACTATCAGGAGGCTCTTTTATTTCCCCTGTGTGAACAAAGGCCTCCTCAAACTTTTATTTACCATACTTTTTCTCAGCTTCAGGCCCATGTCCATGGCTACTCTTTGTTGAGTTCTAAGGCTCAGAAGTATTTAATTTTTGTAACTCTTTTGTAATACAAAGTTCCTTTACTTACAAAAAAAAAACAAATTGAACTTTTTTATTTTTATTACTTTTGACTTTTTATTATTAATTGAGCCAACATTCAAATGTTTACACCCATTTACGAATACTACAACATCTCCTCCATACTGGGATCTATATTACCTTTAACCTTTTATTATATTTTAATTGAGCCAATATGTAAATATTTACAAACATTTACATCACTACAACATAAGATATGAAATCACAATTTATTTATTTATCTATATATATTTTTCCCTACATTTAAAAAATGTTGATATACTTACTTACATTGTGCTTACAAATTTCTCCTATACAAAGCTATAAAGCACCTCTCGACACAATGAGAGTGAAACTTAGTAAATAACTTAAATGGATAAAAAAATCTCATTAGTAATCTATATAGCACCTTTCGATGCAAGAGAGTAAAAACCTAATAACCATGGACAAAAAAATCCCATGAGTAATCTTAAGGAAATGTATTGGAGATCAAGAGTGTTAATAAAACATTTCTTGTTAAAAATTAATATATCTAAATTTAATATATATTATATCTTATATATATAATATTTCACAGTTATAGTAAGAAAATGATTTATCAATTTTCATTGATTTTATTTAATTGATGGAAAAATCATTATAAGAATGAGAAAAATGGATTTGTCCATCTCATAATCTATTTAATTAATGGATAAATTAATAAATGTGACCTATTTTTAGTTCTTTAAAAAATAAAGGTATGTTTTTTTTTAATATAGATATATATATATATTATATATTATATATTTATAATTCGATAAATAAATGTAATTTAAGTAATTTTAATGATGATAAATGAGTGTATTTTTAAATGGTTTAAATTATTTATATTATTGTTTTTTTTACACTAATGATCTATGATTAAGCAAGAGCCCAGACATCTTGTATTGATCATAGACGAAGTGAAAATTCTCTTGCGTTGCCTACTCCTTGAACCTAATCAATACAAGCGAAGCATGCCATTTTTAGGGAATCGAGCACATGTGGTGAGGGAGTTAACATCCCACCCCAACCACTCAATCTACACTTACTTGACATTGATTTATATTATTGTTAAATATTATAAGTTTGAATTCGGAAGGTATGGTATGTATATTTTTATAAATTAAGTAATTAAATAGTTATAGAGAGGAGATATTTTATTTGATAAAGGTGATATATGGGTTGTATAAGAAATGAAATGAAAGGTAGGAAAGGAAATGGAACATATACAAAAATAAATATAACAAAGAGACAAGTAATATGGTGAAAACCCATCTTCTATTAATATATGAAATAGAAGAATGTTATAGAAACACAAACTAGCTAGAATGATGATAGATATCTATGAAGATAGAGAGATGGAAGTTACACACATTTCAAAATCTATCACAAGAGGCCTAAAGAATGGCATTTTAACATAAAGATAGAACCCTATAGGTCCAAAACTCTAACCCTAAATGCTGAAGTGCTAAAATGTTTGTTGGCCACGAGGTTGTTGGTACATCAACTTCTCGAGGGTGCAAGTTTCGCATACAATATTCGTTTGGGGTGCACAGTAGTTCATTCGAAAAAACTATCTAAGGACTACAACTTTCAACTAAGGCCAAGGGATGTCTTGGGAAGCCCTAGCTGGCAAATTTCCAAAAAACATCATTTAGGGCCTCAATACATCCCTAGAAGTTTAGGATCCAAAAAAGCATAGAATAGCTACCAAGAAGATAAATAACCATTACATCAATGGAAGAGGTGGATGGTCATTGATAACCACATAGATCAATCCTCCCCCCTTATGAAGAAATGGTCTCCATTACTTCATGTTCTCTCATTACATGGGGAAATTTCTATTGAATTTGGTTTCTGGTGAGCCACTTTCCTTGGTAAAGAAGTTGCCTACCTTAACAACCTTGTAGAGTTGTATGTTTTGCTAGCAGGTATACTTTTTCTTGGTGTCCATGATCTCATCCACTATATCTTGTTCAATGAATTTAGGATTAAGCTCTATGGGGGATAATTGCTTGGCTACCTCCAAGGTGTCCAAAAAAGGTGGAAAATATGGTCGAAGAAACTCCGCATTAAATATTGGGTGCAAGCCAAGGAAAGGAGGAATACTCAATTCAAAATAATTTTAATCCAAAGACTTTATGATTTTGTAAGGCCGATATTTTAGTGATATAAGCATCCCATGGGGGTCTGTTAGGCACTCTTTCTGTAAATGCAACTACCCCTTATCACCACTTGAAACTTGTGTGGAATCCTATAATCGTCATAACGTTGATTGTAGTTGGAATTTTCTATGGGATATCATGAACCTATTTTTAGAGGTGTTTAATCTCTTCAACAAATTTGGCTACTCTATTGGCCTCGACTTGAGCATGGGAATATTATTTCAATGAAGATGCAATGGGAAAATCTATATCAATTAGGGCCAATGGTTGGAACTCGAAGTAAGCCTAAAAAGGATTGTGGTCAATAGAGCCTTGGAGGGATCTATTATAGCTATGTTCAATGTATAAAAGAATTTTGTGCCATGTGTGTGGATGCTTGAAGTTGTACATGCACAAGATATGCACAAGCATCATGTTGACCACCTTTGTTTGTCTATTTGTTTTGGAATGAAAGGCATAAAATTTGGCCAACTTAGTATCCATCAAAGACCTCAAGTTGGACGAGAAGGTACTAAGGAATATGATGTCCCTATCTAAGATAATGGCTCGATGTATCGCAGAATGAACACAAACATGCTCAAATCAAAGTTAGTGGTGGCTTTAATTGTGATACTCTTCTTGCATAGTGTCAAAATGACCATCTTAGAGAATTGGTCAACAACCACAAACACACAATCATTACCGTACCTTGTGGAGGTAAAAAATAACATGTAATCCATGGAGACTTACTCTTATGGATTTTCTATGGTAGTAGAGTATTGTACAATGTCTGCTTCTTAATGGTTGGTTTAGGAATGGCACAAGTAATGCACCATATGATAAATCGGTGGATATATTGTTGAAGCTTTGGCCAATAGAAATACTTACGAAGTACTACTACTCTCTTCTCAACACTGAAGTTCTCTGCCACCCAAATATAATGTGTCTCCCAAATCATCTTTGCATGCTCACTTAAAAGAACACAAAGGTGGTCCAAGTAGCACAAGAGCATATCCTAGAGATGGAAGTCTATAACTTGTTCATGTGTGATCAACATATGATATGTGGTAGCACAATCAGAGTTGTTATTGTGTAATTGTGACCACCCAAAGGTATCATTTCCATAAGAGTTAAGAAGTATAGTAAGTGCCACAATCAGGGGTTGACTGGGGTAGTTTAGAATGCGATTGGTGCTACCCTTCATGAAGTTCAAGTAGAATTATTGCAGATATGTGGACCATTTATGATGTCAATCATTCTAAAACTTTCCTTCTATTTGCATGAACTACAAAGTCATGTGAACATTGTAGATTATTGTCTCCTTCCCTAAAATATAACTCTTTCGCTACTCGAATTTCTGCACAATGGAGTACATCTTGTCATAGGTGGGGGTATCTACATAATATATTAGAGAGTGTTTCACTATGATAGGCCATTGGATGTCCTTTTTTACTACGGATAATATCAATAGCATAGTTGGAGGTATCTGTCTCAATATCAAATGGTTGTTGTAGGTCTGTAAAGTTGAGGATTGGTGTAGAGAAAAGGTAGTATTTCAAATCCTTGAATGCTTATATTGTGAATCAAATTAGGAAAACATTTACTTAGCTACACCCTTAATAACTTGACTTAAGGGCCAAGCAGTATGAGAGAACCCCAAAAATAACCTTCCATAGAAGTTAACAAGGCCCAAGAAGCTACAAAGTTCTATTAAAGTCATAAATGGTGGCCAATATTAAATGGATTGGATATTGGTTGGGTCCACATGCACCCCATGTTCATCCACAATATATCCCAAATATTGAATTCTCTACATGCCAAATAATCATTTATCTATATTGGCACACAACGTGTGTTGTCACAAGGTGCTCAATACGCATTGAATGTGTTGCAAATGTTTTTCCTGAGTCCTATTGAACATGAGGATCGCATCCAAATAAACAACCACAAAGGTGTATGTGAATGACTGAAGGATACCATCCATCATCCTCATGAATTTTGTTGGAGCATTAGTCAAGCCAAATAGCATGACCAACCACTCCAAAAGGGTTTCCTTTTATCTTCCGTACATCAATTCATTCAATTAGAACCTAGTTGTAGCCTGAATTTAGATCAATATTACTAAATAACTTGTTGTCGATAAGTTGATAAAAAAACATTGATATAGGGGATCGGGTCTCTACTCTTGATAGTAATTTTGTTTAGGGATATATAATCCATATAGAGTCTCCATGTCCCATCCTTCATTTTCACCAACACAATTGGACTCCCACAAGGTAAGGAGCTCAATTTAATGTGGCCCTTTTGGAGTAGCTCATGAATACAATGTTTTATTTCCTCATTCTCTAAGAGAGAGTGTTTATATTAGGTAAATGAGCACGAAGTGTCAATTCAATTGAGTGTTTGACTTGGTAGTGCATAGGCATCCGAACAAGTGGATAGAAGATATCTTTCTGTGTCTCTACAAGCTTTTCCACCTAATTGTGTTGTGTAGAGAGGCCCCATGCCAAGGATATGGTGGTTTCAATGACCTTTCTTTCACCTTTTTACTAAATCATAAAGATGAAAAACTTTGATTCTAATATATTACCTTTCAGCACTATTTGTTGAGATCAATGAAATTTCAATAGTTGGAACTGCCTATCGTACCTTGTAGATCTCACCTCCTAGAGTAAAAAATATGCTACAGAGAATAAACAACATGGAATTTCCACATATAAGGTTTTCCTAAAATAACATTACAAACTTTGAGTAAGGAAACATAACACAATACCTCATCTTTAAAGGGATTGATGATGAAGGAAAAATGTCATTATTGGTTGACACAAATGTCTCATCCATGGATCAACCAATGAATGATGTATGGTTTGGGATGTGGTATTGTAAGAATCTTCAATATCTTGATGACATAGGTCAAGTTATTATTCTTCTAGCTCATGTTGTCCACGATGACATGTAGTGGAGTCCCCTTCACCCATATCTGTGAATGGAAGAGGTGCTCCCCCTTTTCAGCCTTTGCTGGCTCTTTTAGTTGGATCTTTATGGTCACAATGGTAGCACTAGGTTCTACATCAATGATCTACTTTCCTTTATCCTGTTCTAAATCAAAATCAAAGATAGATTTAATTTCCTTTTCTTTAAGCTCTTCCAACAATGATTGTTTCAGGTGGCATTCATCAATGTTATGCTAAGGGATTTTTTGGAAATCGCACCACTTTCTAGTGTCTCTTTTCAATTTCCCATTACCCTTCTTTACATGTGACTTGTGTTGGTTGTCTATATTTTTCCTCTCCTTCCCTTGTCTTGTGTTCTACAAGTTTTCTAGGCTTTTTTTACAGTAGATTTTCCAGTTTGAACTCTTGTTTATTCCCCTACTTAAATTTCTACTAATTTGATAGCATATCGATAAGTGGCTCATAGTAAGGAGATGTCCAAGAAATCCATCTCCATTTGGATGTATCGTGCAGACCACTATAGTACTTTAGAACCAAGTGATGCTCAAAGTCTTTTATACCCATATTTAAGCACAAGGTATGGAAAATATTAGTGTATCTTGGCATTGTTCAGTCTCTCTTCTATCATAAGGTTGTCCATCTCATGCATTGATCATCATATTTCCCTACAAGGTAGAATTACTCCTTAAGGGCATCAACAAAAGGTTCCCAAGTGGGTCC
>APFE030258217.1:0-12887 GCA_000404065.3 Pinus taeda
GATCTAGGGTAATATTTTTAATTTTGATTGAAGTAGCAGGTATCTTTATTTCTTCAGGATTTTATTGTTGTTCTATTTCTCTACTTGATTTGATGGTTGATCTAGTGTTTGCAAAAGATCTCTCAGGTTCTCATTGAGCGTTTGGGGATAGTCCTCGGTTGGACCAGCCAACTCTCAACACATATTTTCTGAAGAGCCTACTTCATATAAGCCTCGGGATTTATCTAATGATAATCTTCTTTTTGCAGTGTGTTTTTGGGTTAGTACCTCTCTAAAATTTCAAAATCTCTTAAATATTTTGTGGAAATTTTGATAGATCTGGCTATTAAGAGCCTTAGATTATCAGATCTGGGAGCGGAGTTAGACTCATACTCCTCAGATCTGATAAATCTGTTACTTATTTGTATAGATCTGTAAATTATTTGTATAGATTTGTTATTTACTTGTGTAGATTTGGAATTTTTGCAACATGATTTTGAATTTTAACCAATGTTCCACCAAGGTTCCAGGACGAGGGGGCTAGGGAGCGAGGATATGCGGGAGCGGCCTATGCAAAAGCTCCCCACCAATTTTTAGGAAATGTGGGGGGGAATCAGGGTCTTAAAAACTTATAAATATAAAATATAATTTATTAATTTTGTCCACAATGACAATTGGGTTTGAATTGAAAAGCTGCAAAGCATGATCATTGATATGAATATCATTATCTAATATCATATAAATTTAAAATTCTAATTTATAATCATACATCATACATTATGATTAAAGTTTAAAGTTTAAACCATATTGATGTTCCACTTCCTACTATGAACATTGAATACTAAACAGTGAATAATCAATATTGACGTAAAATTATAAAAGTCAAGTCTGATACATCATACATCAAGAGTCCAAATTTTATAGAATTATAAAAGATTAAAGTCAAGTCTGATACATCAAGAGTCAAAATTTTATGGAGTCAGAATAACATAAGAACATCAACATATCAAAAGATAAACGAGCATAATGCAAAAAATGCGTCAAGGTAATGCCCTGCTAGTCTTTGCATCCAGTTGCTGCATGAATAAATCACGATCAACCATATCACCATCTGAATCTGAATCACTAGCATTCTCAAACATGTTAAAATTGGCAACTAAGGCCAAACTCCATGTGGGTCATCTTATTTATGGCAGCTGATATTTTTATTGGATCCCTTTCATCGAGAGGTGTAGGATTGATCTAAATATCATCCGATTCCGATAAGTATTTATGAAGTTATAAATTTATTTATGTTATAAACAAATTGTCAAGTTGGCCAGCAACTTGAGTAGGCTCAGAAGCCCAACCGACATGTCTATTCAACCTCTAAATTTTTAGTATAAATAGAAGATGACTTGAAGTCATTTGGCACACTAACTTCATGTGATCTCCTCCTCTCCACGTCTTTGGGTTTTTGGTGAAGGAGAGATGCATAGAGGATATGATGGCCTATGTACGAATGATGCCCTAGATCTGAACGCAGAAGCCCTAGAAACTGTCATGGAGACTCTATACGCACAGCAATGAAAACATCTACATGATGCCCTAATCCGTTGGCAATGGACTATACGCACAGTGTGGACAGTCTATACGCTGTCACCTTATACGTATTTATGGAAACTATACGTTGTCACCTTATACGCATACACAGTTATGTACGCACAACACTTTATACATTGTCATTATACGCAACAATGGAGAATCTTCGCATAAGGGAGTTGCATCCGCAGTAAGGTATTTACTGCACCATGGTGCAGTCATGGCACTTTCGGCATCCTATAACGTTCACTGATCTGGCAGCGTGTATTGAATGATCTCGACATAAGGATGCAGTCACCATGAATGAATACCCTCGACCTCCACACATCTACAATATACCTGTAGCTGATCTATTATAAAGCAGTTATACTACAACGTGGGATCCGTGTTAATGCCACGTAGCTGTAGGTGACAACGTGGTAAAATCCAAGGCTGTCTATGGAAAGAAGAAGTGTTGACACCAGATCTCGGTGGTTCTTCTGTAGTTGTTTAAGTATATTGAATAGCAGTATGAAGACAATCCAATAACGTATCTATTGCAAACAGTGATCTGAATTACAAGAAGTGACAAGGGTAAGGATCTTGGTTGGATGAAAATCTCAGATGAAGGGACTGAGTTATCTCACACAACAGTCCTGAAATATAGATCTCGGTGAAATCCGTATGGCAGTACAAACATCTTGTACAATAGTGATGTGGAGTATTAAATGATGTTCTAATATGTAGTCACAATGATCATTAGCAGTAATGTTTATGATGGTTACAGTCTCAACAAAATGAGAATGATAAGGATGAACAGCCTCAGATCATGATGATGAATGGTGCAGCGTGATGGGCATGGGCAGCATGATGATGGGAGCAGATGGGAGCAGCTCAGTGACTAGGTGCAACACAGTGACGGGTGCAACATGAGTACAAGCTGCGACACTATGTTAGATGAAGCCGTCACCTTGGAGAATCAATTGAAGCAGGATGTCTTCAACTGATCTCAAGTATCATTGTTATAGGAGATGATCTATGCTTAGATCTTAATAGGTCAAAGTGTTGACTTATATTGTAAATGTACTATCTCTCTCTCTCTGTTGAACTATTGAAGAACATATAAGAAGAATTGATCAAGGGTTTCTCCACATTGGGGTTTGTCCCTGGCTAGCGCCACATCTTGTGTCCCCTTGTCTTGGCTTGTCTTCTATGATTTATATTTATGTTCTATCTACAGTTTACTTTAATGCTGATGTGATTGCTAATTTGGAAAAAATATTGAACTAACTGTGAAAATTGAAATAAATTGCTCTAGTATAGAACATACCCAAAATTAACATGGTATCGGAGCTGAGGTGAAGACAATGCCCAAGCAAGAGTGGAAGAGCAGTCACTGAAGACTGTTGGGACAGGACAAAAGGATCAATGGGTTCCTCATCCCTCTTCTAATTCATCAAGGGTGAAGTCGAAGCAGAGAATATTATCAGAATGGCGCAACGGAAATTTCTAATAGCCTACCTAAAGATCACTTCATTGGGAATTTCGGATCTAAGAGTGGAAGGAAAGGCGGATGCCTTGGTTGCAATAAGTTCTGCCATTATGCGAAGGATTGTCTAAATGGAAGAAACACATCTCTTGATGAAGATAATAATCATTCTAGGGACATCTTCAATGATCAAGGAATGATAAGTAATGCAGGACATCAAGGACACGGCCGACTCTTTAGAGAAAGGAAGGAACCCCAGGAACGGAAGTCAAAGGTTTTAAAGTGGCACTCGTCGATGGAAAGGTACGTGTTTGAAAATAGAATTTTCAAAGATGTTTTTGAGTTCAAGGTTGTATCAAGTTACAGGAAGTCCACTAGGGGACCATGTCCATTGACACATAGCACCGGAGGTCTGTGAGTCAGATGGTGACAGGGAAGTCTGAATTCAAAGAGAGCATGAAAGTACATGTCTGAGATGTATGGAAAATGTCTCAAGGGGATCATTCCCCTCATGTAGCAGGTCCACAGGTTTTGGAACAACCCGAGGGGTTTGAGATTCATGATTGGGAATCTCATGTATACAGTTGGAAGAAAGCCCTCTATGGCTTGAAGCAAAACACCTCGGGTGTAGTATGAGAGGATTGATGGTTGTCTGATGAAGCTGAAATTCACTAGGAGTGAAACCGATCCAAACCATTACTCGAAGGTTGTGGATGATAGACCTCTCATACTGACACCTATGTTTGACAGGTGCAGACCCTCTCATTTGTAGAAGACAGAGGGAGTTAGATTCCGAATGTGGAAAGATAAACTGCAAGCATGTGACTACCTCGAGGATCTTAACTTTCAGAAGTTATATGGTAGTGATGTCGGACCAGATTTGGGAAATGCCTCTGAGTTTCATAAACTCATTCACGTTGATGTTCTTGGTGAACCTCCATCCAGACATATGTTTTGTAGTTAGCATGGTGAGCTCATATTTGGTTGAGCTTCACTGGATTGGTGCTTAGAATCTTCTGAGATATCTTCAACGCACAATCTCTCATGGATTGAGATACACTGTCTGGAATATGAAACCACATGATTATTCGAATGTTTAGTGGGCAGGCATTGTGGAGGATCACTAGAGCACTTCTCAGTGCTGGTTCTCCTTTGTATCTGCTTCGATATCCTAGATGAGCAGGAAGCAGAAGTCGGTGGCTTTGAGCACTGCCGAGGCAAAGTATATTGCTGCTAGCATGGCCACCTGTGAGGCAGTCTAGTTACGAAAGCTCTTCAGTGAGCTGTTTGGATTTACATTGGATACCACTGTGATCCTATGTGATAACCAAAGTGGGATTCGTTTATCAGAGAGTCCCGTATTTCATGATCGCTCCAAGCATATCGATATCAAGTACCACTAAATTCGAGATAGGGTGCAGCAAGGAGCTATAAGGCTCCAACATATCGGTACAGATGAATAGGTCGTCGACATTTTGACAATGCCCCTAGGAAAGGTCAAATTCCTGACTTTCTGGGAATCACTTGGTGTTGTTTAGATACCCTCTAACGAGGGTCAAGTATGATGTACCGAGCTTTGGGAGCTCCAGGGGGCGCGAGGTACTTCTTGGAGCGACATATGACCACAGGGTGACTCACCATCCCCTGGTGGTATACGTGTACAGGGTAAAAGAATCAAAACTTTCCCTGTGACACCCCGTGGCAACTATGTAGCAGGATGATCAGTTCTCCTGTGAGGTTTGGATGATGTGTTCTCCATGACGACTATGTAGCAGGATGATTAGTTCTCCTGTGAGGTCTGGATGATGTGTTCTCCATGACAATTGTGTAGCAGGATGATTAGTTCTCCTGTGAGGTCTAGATGATGTGTTCCCCATGACGATTGTGTAGTAGGATGATGAGTTCTCTTGTGAGGTCTAGATGATGTTTTCTCCATGACGATTGTGTAGTAGGATGATTAATTCTCCTGTGAGGCTTGGATGATGTGTTCTCCATGGCAATTGTGGAATAGGATGATTCGCTCTCCTGTGAGCCAGGATGATTAGTTCTTCGTGGCATCCACTGGACATGATCATTCGCTCTCCTGTGGACAGGATGATTAGTTCTCCTATCAAGGCATCCTACCCATGCAGTCTGGGACTCATGGGAAGTACCTCTCATCTGATCAATGAGCAGGGAAATGAGGATAGGGACCATAGTGGTACCGATGGACATGTCGCTGTATCTACCATACTCCCTATGATAAGATGACCTTCATTGATCAGGGATCAATGATACTGGTCTGGGACCAGTTCTAGGAGTTGTACCCACTATGACGCTGACTTTGGGTCGGTTGAGACTAGTCTGGAACCAGTGGTACATACTCGTAGACTGACTTCGAGTCAGTAGAGGATTGGTCTGGGACCAGTTGTAGGAGTTGTACCCACCATGACACTGACTTCGGGTTGGTTGAGGACTGGTCTGGGACCAGTGGTACATACTCTGAGATTGACTTCAAGTCAGGAGAGGACTAGTCTGGGACTAGTAGTAGGAGTGGTACCCACTATGACACTGACTTTGGGTCGGTTGACACTGGTCTGGGACCAGTGGTACGCACTCTGAGACTGACTTCGGGTCAGTGGAGAATGGTATGAGACATTCTCGATCAATTCTTCTTCTTCATGGTTCAGCTGAGCAGAGTAGAGCTGAGCAAAGCAGAGCAGTGCAGGGCACTAATGGCAGAGATAGTACAGTCGGACATATGGGTCAGCGGATGGAGTTCTCCCTAGTTGAGAGGGAGTGTTAAAATTGGCAACTAGGGCCAAACTCCATGTGGGTCATCTTATTTATGGTAGTTGATATTTTTATTGGATCCCTCTCATCGAGAGGTTCAGGATTGATCTAAAGATCATCCGATTCCGATAAGTATTTATGAAGTTATAAATTTATTTATGTTATAAAACAAATTGTCAAGTCAGCCAGCAACTTGAGTAGGCTCAGAAGCCCAACCGACATGTCTATTCAACCTCTACACTTTTAGTATAAATAAATAGCACTTGCAGTCATTTGGCACACTAACTTCATGTGATCTCCTCCTCTCCACATCTTTGGGTTTTTGGTGAAGAAGAGACGCATAGAGGATACACTGGCCTATGTACGAATGATGCCCTAGAAACTGTCATGGAGACTCTATATGCACAACAATGAAAACATCTATGTGATGCCCTAATCCATTGGCAATGGACTATACGCACAGCGTGGACAGTCTATACACAGTCACCTTATACGCAGTTATGGAAACTATACGTTGTCACCTTATACGCATACGCAGTTATGTACGCACAACACTCTATACGATGTCATTATACGCAACAATGCAGAATCTTCGCATAAGGGAGCCACATCCACAGTAAGGTATTGACTACACCATGGTGCAGTCATGGCACTCTCGGCATCCTGTAACATTCGCTGATTTGGCAGCGTGGGATCTAGCAGCATAGATCAGGCAGCGTGTATTGAATGATCTCGGCATAAGGACACAATCACCATGAATGAAGACCCTCGACCTCCACACATCTACGATATACCTGTAGCTGATCTATTATAAAGCAGTTATACTACAGCGTGGGATCCGCGTTAATGACACGTAGCTGTAGGTGACAGCGTGGTAAAATCCAAAACCGTTTATGGAAAGAAGCAGTGTTGACACCAGATCTCGGTGGTTCTTCTATAGCTGTTTAAGTATATTGAATAGTAGTATGAAAACAATCCAATAACGTATCTATTGCAAACAGTGATCTGAATTACAAGAAGTGACAAGGGTAAGGATCTCGGTTGGATGAAAATCTCGGATGAAGGGACTGAGTTATCTCACACAGCAATCCTGAAATATAGATCTCAGTGAAATCCGTATGGCAGTACAAACATCTTGTACAACAGTGATGTGGAGTATTAAATGATGTTCTAATATGCAGTCACAATGATCATAAGCAGTAATGTTTATGATGGTTACAGTCTCAACATAATGAGAATGATAAGGATGAATAGTCTCAGATCATGATGATGAATGATGCAACATGATGGGCATGGGTAGCATGATGATGGGAGCAGCTCAGTGACTAGGTGTAGCACAGGGACAGGTGCAACATGAGTACAAGCTACAACACTATGTTAGATGAAGTCGTCACCTTGGAGAATCAGTTGAAGCAGAATGTCTTCAACTGACCTCAAGTATCATCGTTATAGGAGATGATTTATGCTCAGATCTTGATAAGTCGAAGTGTTGACTTCTATTGTAAATGTACTATCTCTCTCTCTCTGCTGAACTATTGAAGAACATATAAGAAGAATTGATCAAGGGTTTCCCCACATTGGGGTTTGTCCCTGGCTAGTGCCACATCTTGTGTCGTCTCGTCTTTGCTTGTCTTCTGTGATTTATATTTATGTTCTATCTATGGTTTACTTTAATGCCGATGTGATTGCTAATCTGGAAAAGATATTGAGCTAACTATGAAAATTGAAATAAATTTCTCTAGCATAGAACATACCTAAAATTAACACCTCGGTTGGACCAGCCAACTCTCAACACATATTTTCTAAAGAGCCTACTTCATATAAGCCTCAGGATGTATCTAACGATAATCTTTTTTATGCAGGGTGTTTTTGGGCTAGTACCTCTCTAAAATTTCAAAATATCTTAAATATGTTGTGGAAATTTTGATAGATCTGGCTATTAAGAGCCTTAGATTATCAAATCTAGGAGCGGAGTTGGACTCATACTCCTCAGATCTGATAAATCTGTTATTTATTTGTATAGATCTGTAAATTATTTGAATAGATCTATTATTTACTTGTGTAGATCTGAAATTTTTGTAACATAATTTTGAATTTTAACCAATGTTCCACCAAGGTTCCGGGACGAGGGGGCAAGGGAGCGAGGATACGCGGGAGGGGCCTATGCAAAAGCTCCCCACCAATTTTTAGGAAATGTGGGGGGGCGTTAGGGTCTTAAAAACTTATAAATATAAAATATAATTTATTAATTGAGTCCACTATGACAATTGGGTTTGAATTGAAAAGCTGCAAAGCATGATCATTGATATGAATATCATTATCTAATTTCATATAAATTTAAAATTCTAATGTATAATCATACATCATACATTATGATTAAAGTTTAAAGTTTAAACCATATTGATGTTCCACTTCCTACTATGAACATTGAATACTAAACAGTGAATATTCAATATTGACATAAAATTATGAAAGTCAAGTCTAATACATCATACATCAAGAGTCCAAATTTTATAGAATTATAAAAGATTAAAGTCAAGTCTGATACATCAAGAGTCAAAATTTAATAGAGTCAGAATAACATAAGAACATCAACATATCAAAAGATAAACGAGCATAATGCAAAATATGCCTCAAGGTAATGCCCCAAGGTAATGCTCAAGCCTCAAGGTAATGCCCCACTAATCTCTGCATCCAGCTGCTGCATGAATCAATCAAGATCAACCATATCACCATCTGAATCTGAATCACTTGCATTCTCAAACATGCTGAGTGGCACACCAACTAACCCCATCTGTCTCTCATCAAGTCTCTCCTCCATATCTACCTGTGCATCATCCTCTGGATCAACATCCCATCGTGTTGCTGGTCCCTTCAAATACTCAGGTGTCTTCCTACGCTCAAGACGTAGGGCACTGTGACCAACAACTAACTTCTCCGCTCTTTTAGAGGTAAGCTTGTTCCTCTTGATAGAGTGGATGAAGCTATATGTGGACCAATTCCTCTCTGTTGCATAGGAACTAGCAATCTGAGACAACAAACGCATGGCTAGATCTTTGAGCTCTGGAGCACCATCCCCATGCATCCTCCACCAACCAATCAGGTCATCTTGGGCTAGATCTATGTGATCTGCCCGAGCACCACGTGTGTTGAAGGGGCCACTAAGAGATGCAAACTGAACAAACTGTCTTCGAAATCTTGACCTCTCCTTCTCACTGTACATCTTTGCAATTGCATCTAAGAAGCCATTCTTTACCTTTGGATCATCAATAGGAGGCACCCTCCCAGGTCTCTCAACATACCATTTTGGGTTTAATGTATATGCTGCCATGTGAAAAGGTGTGTTCATGCGATCCCACCTACGCTGAATGATGGGTTGAATCTGGGAAGTATAGAACTTTAACGAGGGCTCCCTCTGCTGAATGGCTACCTTCACATGACCCAACATGCTATCAAAGGTCTCATAGATTTCTCCAAGACTAGGAGCATCTGAATCAGTGTAACGAATGACCTCCACAATAGGGCCCAAGAATGACACCAAATAAGAACAATTTTCCCACCAATCATTGTCCAACACCTGAAGCCTGACCTTCTTCCCAGTGTCTGTCTTTGATTCTGACCACCTTCCCTACTCTGAACTCACAACCAAGGATTGTAGAGGTGCTTGTACCTCTATCATCCTCTCCAATAAGAGAAAATAGCTAGCTTATCTAGTATCAGTGGGCTTGAGGAATTCCTTCCTCATGTGAGCCCTATACATAGCCAAGGAGGTGTGGTGGTTGCATATAAACATTTGCACATCTCTTGCCGCTGACACCAAGTCTGATATCCACTAAATCTTGCCAGTGTCCTTCAGTGCATTATTGAGTGCATGCACACAACAAGGAGTCCAAAAATGGTGTTGATACCTGTTTTGAATCAATAACCCAGCTGATCTACAAAGTACAAACTGTTGCTGCATTTGTCACAACCTGCACCACACTATCAGGCCCAACATCCTCTATAGCTTCTCGAAGAAGCTCAAATTGGAAAGATGCATCATTGCGCTTTCCAGAACAATCAACAACTTTAAGAAAGAATGGACCTTCTAAAGATGTCACTATGATGTTGATTAGTGGGTGTTTTCAGATGTTAGTCCATCCATTGATAACAATAGAGCAACCGAACCTCAACCATGTTTGTCTCATTCTCTCTTTCTGCACATTAATTTTGGACACTTGTCTATTTAAAATTTTTGTTCATAGTTTATGTTCTCCGGGTGGTACATATGAAGGTCCTATTTTTGCAATTGCTTGGACCATTTCCTTGTAATAAGGAGAACGAACAACATGGAAGGGAATTCCATTGGCAAAAAGAAATTTGCCAATTGCATCATCTATGTCATCTCGATCTAGAATGTTGTACATCCCAGACACTGTACCACCCATTGCACAAGAACGAGATGCACCAGTAGAAACCTTTGTGTTTTTTTATGAAGCATTGGATGGAGGAATATTTGTGGATGGATCAACATGTCTACTAGAAAACAATCATTTTCCAGTGGCTGCCCTTTCTAGCCTCCAAAGTTGCTCTCTTTGAGTTGAATTCAGGTTCTTTGAGGGACACATATTGACTCCTTTACCTGTAATCGCCAAAATGTGTTGCTTCACCCTAGTATAACTGCCAACAAAGTGATGCCCACAAATATTGCAAACCCAATCACGTGAGCCACCACCAACCTTTGGATTCTTTTTCGGCAGTCTAGTTGCATAGATTAGAAGTGGTTTTAGAGGATTAAATGTCCCCTTTGCAAATTTTTCCAGCGCTCTTGTTGGGCCTCCAGAATCTACACCATGCCTATTCTGGTATCTTGCCCCTTGTGATCACTTTCAACTTCTTCTTGTGCATCATGTGGCTCACTACCACTGTAGCTACTGTTATTGTTCTCACTTTTCCCAGAAGAAGTTTGACTTTGACTCATAGTTGTAAGTTGAATGACAAATCAAAATGTAAGTTGCAACCTGTAATGAAAATAAAAAAATTTAGAAACATTACAACTACAGCACACACATTGAAGTTTTGATTCTTGAACACTGATTTTTTTTTTTAATTTACAAGAAAAAATAGAAATTAATATAGTAAAAAATTATAAACAATTTAAAAAAATTAAATTTACAAAAACAATTTCGGTTTTTTTTTAAAAACCAGTGAGACTCAACATAAAAAAAAAAGAAATGAAAAAAATTAAAAAAAAAGAAAAAAACGCAGCTTAAAAAATTAAAAAGAAATTAAAATTTACAAAAAAATTGAAAAATTTAAAAACAGTGAAACTGAAGTTTCTAATTTATATTTTTTTAGAAATCAAATACATTATATTATACAGTAAATTAAAAAAAAATGAAAAAAAAACGCAATTACAGATTTCAGAATTACAAAAAAAATTTAAAAATGAAAAAAAATTACTAACAGTTCTAGTACTTACCTGTAGTAGTTTGCTGCTCGCTGCTCACTGGAAGTTTGGAACAATGCTGAGGAACCTCCGAGGACCGAACCAATGCTTGCTGGTGGACTGCTGCTCGACGGAGGAAAAAGGACCGTGGACGTGGACTGCTGCAACGCTACTCGACGTGCTCGTAGGATGGGAGGAGTTCTGAGTTTTGAGTGGAGCGAATGGTGTGAGGTCTCAGGGGTGAGGGTTTACGCTTTATAACATAAAACAATGAAACGCAAATGCCAAAACCCTACGCTGTTTAAGTGTTAAGAATTAATTAAATTAATTAAAGTTTAGTTTAGTTTTAAAACTTTTAATTTAAACCATCTTTTTTTAAAATCGTGTTTTTGTCCCCTGTCGTCCCCTATCGTCGCCCCTTGACGCCCCTCGACCCCTCACGACCCCCCTCATCCCCCTTTTCGGAAACAACCCCCGAGGACAGAGAAACGTCCCCCTGGCACGTCCCCCTGCGTACCGTGGTTTTTGGGAGCGTGGGGAAACGACCCCTACTCGTCCCCAAGTCCCTGGAGCGCGGGGGAGGTAGGAAACTAGACCCCTAGGGGGGGCGAATCCCTGTGGAACACTGATTTTAACATTTGGGTTTTTGAGATTTTCTCTATTTTTGTACACATTGGGTATTGGGCTTTTCTCTTTTCATTTGTGCAGGGATAGATCTGAGAAATCAGCCAAGTAAATCTTCAGATCTGAACTAGATCTAGACCCTGGAGGGCAAGATCTGGGCTCAAAGATTGTTTGCAGAAATAGATCTTGTTGAAAATTGGTACCGGAGGACAGGGGGTTCCCTAAGGCTTTGATCTTTGGCCTAGGAAAAAGTGTCCAAAAGATTTTAATTTTTCTCCTAAAGTGACTTAATAATTTTTATAAAGTTAAAATCTAATTTAAAAGTGACTTTAAGTGATAAAGTTACTAAGTCTAATTTTAAAGTGACTTTTATAAAGTGAATGAAAAATTAGAAAGGAAAAGTGACTTTGGAAATAAATGACTAAGTGGGTCTTTATTAAAGTGGGTGAATTAAAAAGTAGAAAGTGAGATTTAAATGTGCATTTAATCTCAGCCATTGATCTAAATCTATTTCAACCATTGGATTTAGAGATCACCCAAAAGTCACTTGGATCACCTAAAAGTCACTTGGAGTTATATTAAAGGAAGAAAATGAGGAAAAGTTCATTCATTCTTTCATGAGCAGATTGGGAGAAGGAGAGCAAGAGAGCAAGGGAGATATCTGGACAAGGAGGAGAAAGAGGCAGCAGTTTGGCACACATACCAGGCAGCTCTTCAGCAAAATCAGAACAGCAGAAAGACAAGCAGAACAGCAGCAAGAACAAGCAGAAAAAACTGATTTTTTGCTGAAAACTGAGAAGTTTCCAGGGGGTCTGTTGGGCTGAAAACGGATAAGTTGGCTTGCTGAAAAAAATTATTTTGCTGTAATTTTTGCTGAAATTTTCTTGCTGTAAAAAGACATTTTTCAGAAATAAAGAAGAGCTCTCAAATGGTTTTCCCCAAGAGTTGTAGGGGGGTTTTCCAGGGTCACGTTGACAAAAAATATCAGTGTTTTAATGTGTTTTAATGGCTATTTATTACTGCTGATTTTTATTT